>JAJMZS010000515.1:0-27889 GCA_023807205.1 Isotricha prostoma | reverse complement strand
AATCCCCAATCCCCAATCCCCAATCCCCAATCCCCAATCCCCATCCCCAATATTAATTAAAAATTTTATATTTAAATAAAAACAAAACAAAAATAGTTTTTAATAGAATTAATTAAAATAATGAATTTATCATTGATAATTTACAAAAAGAATTTTTTTTTATTTAAAATAAATATTATATATTTTTTATATAATTTAAATTTATAAAAAATTAGTTTATTTAAATTAAAATTTATTTTAATATTTAAATAGATGAAATCAATAAGAAAAAACATTTTAAAAAGAATTAATAATGATAGTAATAATAATACATTAAGTTCTATTCATATAATAAATAAAAACTCAAGTTCATTTTTCACAAATGATTCATATGATAATTTAAAAATAAAAAATAATGAAATTATAACTCAAGATGATATTGAAGAAGGATTTGAAAAATTTATTCCAATTCCAATAAAAGAAAATCAAAGTTTTTTTAACGTTAGTAATAAAATTGATAATAAAGTAAATATTAAATTATCTAATTTTGGAATTAAAGAAATTTTAGATGATTTAGATACTTATATCAATAATGAAAATTATAATGAAGGTTTAATCATATTTCTTGAAAATAAATTAAAAGCTTATAAATCAATTATTGAAAATAACGAAAAAATAATTAATATATATAATAAAAAAAAGAGTTGTAGTTTATTAAAAATCTATGATTATAATTTGAAAAAAAATGCTTTTATTATTTTATTAAATAATAAGAAAAAAGAAAAATTAAAAAAAAGAATAATTAATAAAAGAAATATTGAATTGAAAAAAGATATATTTAAAATAATAAAAATAAATCATAATTTATGTATTTTTAAAAGGAATATTCAAAAAAAATTTTTATATAAATTGAAATTTGTATTATATAAAAGGAAAAAAAAAATTTAAATTAAAAGAATATTTATTAATCAATTAAAAAATGGATATAATAATAAAATAAGGATTTTAAATTATAAAATAATTAATCAACTAAAAAAAATATATCTAAAATATTATTTTGATAAATTATATTCACAAAAATATAGATTTTGTTTTCGAGATTTTTTTTTCAAAAATGTTATAAATAAAGTTCAAATTATTAAAATAAATAAAAAAATAAATCACATGTTAAAAAAAAAAAGTGATAGATTTAAAAGGCAATTATTTTTTAAAAGACAATTAGACTTTATATATAAAGTAAAGAAATTAATAATTAATCATATTAAATTTAAAATTCAGAGACAAATTTCAAAAAAATTAATTCTTCTCAATCCATCTTTTAAAAATATATTTAAAATAATTGTTCATCAATATAATATAAAAAAAAGGAGATTAAAAATGTATTTTTATGAATTTTTATATTTATGTAATTATTATAAAAAGACAAAACAATATTATAATATTTTAAAAAAGAAAGAATTAGAAAGAACTAATTTAATAAATAAAAATAAAAAAATTTTATCTATATTTATTAGATTACAAAATGAAATGAACAATATGTTACAAAAATCAGAATATATTGATAATGAAGTTGAACAATTAATAAATGAATGTGAATTACTGGAAGAAAAAAATATTATATTGACAGAAGAATTAAATAAAGAAAAAGGAAAATATTTTGAAATATTTAATAATAATATTAAAGAAATTGAAAAATTAACTAAAAATTTCCAAAATAAAAAAAAGGATATAAATGCAGTAAATACAAATACAAAAAGTAAACAAAATTATAATAATTTATTTGACAAAGTAAATGATATTATAAAAAGGAAATATAACTATCAAAAATAATTATAAATAAAATACTTTTATTAGATATGTATTTTTAATTAATTAAAAAATTAACATAATTTATTTATTAAATATCTTTCAATAAAAATTATATAAATATCAAAAAAATTATTTAAATTTTAACTTTAATTAAAAAATTTTATTCATTTTTTCCCTCTTCAATATTATTTGAAGGATTTTCCCCTTCATTAATATTTCCATTATCTTCATTTTCATTTTCTTCAATTTCTCCCATTTCTCTTTGTTTAATTTTATTAAAATGATCAAACATATCATTAATAGTTTCAATTCCTTTTTTAGCTTTTGCAATACTAGTAAATTCATTATCTTTTGAATTACTATATTCATTTTCTAATTCTCTTAATTGTGAAGTTAAAATATATAATCTTTCTCTTAATTTTATATTATCTTCTTTATATTTAACAACTTCTTCTAAATTTTGTTTTATTTCAAATTTTTTTTGACTTTCTTCATGTAAAGTTCCATATTTAATTGAATCTAATTGAGAATTAATATAATTTATATCTTCTTTAAATTTATATTCTTTTTGATTTGATAATTTGATTAATTCTTGAATTTCATTTTGTAACAATGTTATTTCTGATTCTAATTGATTAAATTGATCATTTCATAATCCAATTGATTGTTGTTTATTTTCTATTTCTTTTTGTATTGCTAATATATTTACATCTATTGTTTTTTCTTGTCCTAATAATAAATTAGTTTTTTTGTCTGCTTCTTGTTTTTTTGACATTAATTCACGCATTTTTATTTGTGTTGTATTTATTATTTTATCTAAATTTGATTCTATAGGTTTTTTTTCATTTTTTTTCAAAGGAAAGGCAACTCTAAAATTTTTGTTCATTTTTTTATTTATTCACCTAATTTAAATAGATAATAATAAAATTAAACATTATAATTCTAATTTTACAATTTCTATTTAAAAAAAAATAATACAAAATATATTAATAAAATCAAAATATCAATTTGAAAATATTAAAAAATAATATATATATATAATAAATATTATATAAAAAGACTAAATACCTCAAACAAAGAAAAAAAACAATTTATTCAACCCAAAAAAAGACTTATAAAAATCACAATAAAAAACTAAAAAATAATCATAAAAAAACCCAATTTTTAAAAAGTAATATCAGCAACTTTAAAATATTTCTCAAGTGAAAACTTTTTATAAATTCCTTTTAAATTACTTTTTTTTTGAGCATCAATTAAACCACAAATTTCTAAACAGCAATTTTTAATATCACTATAAGTAAAACCCATAGCTTCAGGAACACCATTTTCATTTAAATCTAATAATCTATAAGCACAAAAAACAGAACAAGCAGCAAGAAAACTTGGTTTATACTTTATCATTTTATATTCAATTAAACATAATTCAAGACAATACCATGCAAAAGTAAAAGTTTTATCATCAAAATTTAATATTTGTTTATATATTTCAATAAATCTAAAAGGAGTTGGGAATGTTACATTAAAATTTAATGTTGATAAAATTTCCATTTCCATATTTAAAATTTCCTTTTTTGTATATGCATGATCTGTTATATATGAAAAGTCTTTTACTTCAGGAGGATAAATATCTTCATATTTTGATGCAATAAACATTGAAGTAACTCCTACTAATTGTAATTTATTTCTTTTTATATCTTTTAAAGATAAATATCTATCTATTATGTTTATTGTTATATATAAAGTTTCTGGGACTAATTTATATTTCATATGTACTTCTACTAACCAGTCATTTAATATTGAACGCATTTTTGAATTTATATCTGTACGTTTTGACATGTAATCTGGATCTGGTAAAAAATCTTTTTCTGTTAATTTTAATGTTTCATATATATCATTGAAGTATTCATCTACATATTGAGGATTTTTTACTATTGAATTTTGGGTTACTTTATTTTTTTCTTTTTCTTTATTTAGGAAGTTTTTTCTTTGGGAATTTGATATTTCATTTTCTTCTTTTTCTATTTTGGGGTTATTATTTTTTTCTTCATTTAATGATTCATCTATTATTATTTTATCTATGTTTAAATTAGATGGTATTTTATTATTTTTTTCATTAATATTTTCATTAATATTTTCTTTATTATTATTATTTTCATTTAAATCTTCTATGAAAATATCCTCATTTGAAGAAGGTAATTTTTTTGAAGAATAATTTTGTTTATTTTCTTTTAAGGTATTACCAAAAATATTTTTAGAATAAGTGTCTTGACTTTTTTGCCTTCTGTATTCATTAATTAAAATTTGATTTATTTTACAACTATCTTTTTTAATTTGATTAATTTTATTATTTTTATTAACTAAAATTCTACCAAAATTCTCTTTATTCAATGATGTTAAATTATTTTGATTTGTTAAATCTTTTCCAAATTCTCTTTGTGTTCCGTTAATATTTAAATTTGGTTTTTGAGAAAAATCGTTAAAAACATTTGATGAATTTTTTTGACTGAAGATATTTACTCTATTAGATAATGGAATTATGTTATTTGAGTTATTTATTAATGTATTTCCTGTTAGCATTTTTTTTATTTTTTATATTTTTTGATTTTGCTTTGATTATATTTCTTTTTGTTTTTTCTGACCAGAAATTGAATTTTTTTTTTTATTTTTTATATTTTTATTTTATATAATATATTTATTTATTATATTTTTTTTTATTTTTTTAATTTTTCATTTTATTTTTAAATTTAATTATTGAATATATATGGATTCTTCCTATTCAAATAAAATTAATAGAATTAAATTTACTATTGATGAAATAAGAGATGATATTGAAAAAATGAAAATGGTATATTAATATTTTTTAATATGCTTAATTAGAAAAATGAAAAAACAATTAGTACAATGATGTCTTCAATGAATCCTCAAATTAATAATCAAAGAGAAAATTTAAATATTTTAAATAAAAACTTTATGACATTAAATAATAATAAAATAAATACTGAAAAAAATTTTCCAATTGATATAAGTGGAAATAATCAAATAAATGAAAATGAAGATAATTTATCAGATATAAACAATAATAATTTAGAAGGAGAAAATTTATATAAAAAAAATATAAATTATACATTAGAAACTTTAACAGATGGTAAAAGAGATGAATTATTTAAAAAATATGAAACAGTTGAAACACAACAAGAAGATTTAGATAAAAATGAAAATAATTATGATAATAATAATTATCAAAAAAATTTTGAAAATAACAATAATAATAATAATAATATTAAAATAGAAAATACAGAAGATGAATTAGAAAATAATAATGAAGAAAATTTTATAAATTATATGTCGAATAATAATAATGAAATAATAATAACAAATTAATGAATAATATGTTTCAAAGAAATCTTACAGAAACAAATTTAAATAAAAAAAATGTTGAATTTCAATTTACAAAAGCAACAAATTATTCAGATAATAAATTAAATATAAATACAGCTCCAAATCAAAAAAATCAATTTAACGAAACTGCAACAATAAATTATCTTCCTAGACAAAATTCTTCCCCTATAAAATTAAATAATAATATATCAAATTATAAATATAACAATATAAGTATAACAGAATCAAATAGTAAAAACAAAATAAATGAAGAACAAAATCCAAGTGTAAATGAAATGATGTATAATTATCAAAAAGAAATAGAAAATTTAAAACAACAAATTGAAACATTACAATCAAATACAGATGTTTTAAAAAGTAAACTCCAATCAGAAAAAATTCGTTATACACAATTAATTCAAATGAATGAAGAAAAGAATAAAGATAATGAAATGATATTAAATAAAATTGCAGAAATATTACAAGTTAATTCAATTGAACAAATATTTCCAAAAATAAATGAACTTTTATTTAAATTAAATTCTAAAGAAGGAAATTTTAATAATGAAATAATTGATGAAAATGAGAATAAAATTAGAGATGAATTAATTCAAAAATTAAAAGGTTTATATATTACTTTAACAGATTCTTCTCCAAATGAAGTAATTGAAATTAAAAATTTATGGAGATGGATTAAAAATTTAATTCATACAGTAAAACAATTAGCTTTAGAAAAAGAAATGATGAATAATCAAAATATGAGAATAAATAATGATGAATATAAAAAATTTTGTATTAAGTTAATTCAAGAGAATTATTTACAAAATTTAGATGAGTTAAAAGCTTTTATTAATGAATTATTATTAAGAAAAAATATGATGAATGAAAATATTGAATATAATAATAATATTTTAATAAATAATCAAAATAATAATAATCAATATTATAAAAATCAATATCAACAAAATAAAAACAAAAATCCATATTCTCATTAAAAAAATCTAATTTTATATTTTAAAAACGATAAATAATAAAACTTTACAAATTTAAAAAAAATTATATAAAATAAAAACAAATACCTTTTTTTTATTCATTTTTTTAAATCTTGAAAAATATTCATAAACTCATCTAAACTCAAACTATCTTTCAACATATTTTTAGTAACTTCTTGAATTAATTTATTTACATCTTCATTATTAATAATTTTTTTACCAAATCTCAACATTGCATCTTTTAAATCAGAAATTTCAATAATTCCATTATTATTAACATCAAAATATTGAAAAGCCATTTTTAACTTTTCTTCAGTAAATAAATCATTTTTATTAATACTAGCAATTAATAATTCAGTATAATCTAAAGAGCCTTTATTATTCTCATCAGCTAATTTAATTAATTTAATTAAATCTTCTTTTTTAACTTTAACTTTCCCAATTTCAAAACTTTTTTCTAATTCATCCAAATCAATTGAACCAGTATGTTTAAAATCCATAGCATAAAATGCTTTTCTATAAACAACTTTTTCTTTATCAGTTAAAGTATTTACTAAATACCTAATAACCATTTTAGTAAACTTTGCTTTTATAGAAAAATTTTTTAAATTATTTAAAATATCTACAGAAATATTTTTAACACTATGAACTTCATTTAAAATATCTTTAAACCAATTATGTTCAAGTGCTTGAATAGCATTTGGTCTTTTTTCAGGGATTTTATTTAAACATTCTTTAACAAAATCTCTTGCATCATCAGATATTTTTTTCCATTTATTAGAAGAAAATTTAACATCTTCATTTAAAATTTTATTAAAAATTTCATTATTAGAAGTTCCTTTAAAAGGAGGATCACCACATAACATAATATAAGTTAAAGCACCAATTGACCAAATATCACATTTTTCATCATATTCTCCTTGTAAAACTTCAGGAGCAACATAATAAGGAGTTCCTAATATAGTATGCATTTTTTCATTTATAAAATTTTTTCTACTTAAACCAAAATCAATTAATTTAATTTCTGCATCTTTTTCAAAAGATTCAAAAAGTATATTTTCTGGTTTTAAATCTCTATGAGTTATTCCTCTATTATGACAATATGATATTGCATGAAGTACTTTCATTATTACCATACAAACTTTTTGTTCTTTTATTCTACCATCTTCAACTATTCTATCAAAAACTTCTTTACCATTACATAATTCCATAACAATATGAAAATAACAGTTATCATGATAAGTTTCATAAAATTTAATAATATTTGGATGATCTAATCCTGAAATTATATCAACTTCTTTTATTAAATCTTCTAAATCTTTCTCACTTAAATTCTTTATTGATATTGATTTTATTGCATAATATGGAGAGAAAGGAGGCTTTTCACTTCTTCGACAACCTAATCTTACTTGACCAAAGTGACCTCCTCCTAAACTTTTTTTAAATTTATATATTTTTCTTATATCTTGATATAATGAACCTGCTTGAAATTCTATTGGATTTTCAAATAAAATTGATGGGGTTCTTTCATTTGATGATGATGGATTCTTTTCTTCTTCTAATTTATGTTTTATTTGATATTCTGTTTTTTTTGGAGTTTGGAGAATTTGATTTTGTTGATTATGAGAAAATGGATTTTGAATTTGAGGAATGTTGTTTAATTTAATTTGGAAATTTTGTTCTTTTTGTTGTTGTTCATATTCTTTTTTTTGAAGTTGTGTTTCAAAAGAATTTTGATTTTGAATTGTTTGAAATGGATTTTGGTTTTGATTAAAGGAATTTTTTATATTTTGGTTTATTATATTATTTTTTGAATTATTATTATTTTGTTTTGGAGATATTTGAATTATTTTGTTTGATGTTTTATTATTATTAATCATTATATTGTCTTCTATTATTTCTTTGTGTTCTTCTATATTTTTGGTATTTATTTTATTTACATTATTTTTATTATTATTTGATTTATTTGATTGGTTTTCAAAACGAAATGAAAAAATACTATGTGAATTGTTTATTACTTGATTTATTATATCTTTTAGTGATGAATTTATTGGTAGTGACTGATTATTATAAAAATTTTGTGGATTTGGGGGATTATTTTTATTTATTTCTTTAATTTCTACATCATTATTATTTTCACTTGTATTATCAATATCTGATATTGAATTTCCCATTAAATTTTTTTTATTCTTAATTTATACAATTTGTTTATATTATTATTTTATCAAATATAAAGGAATTATTTCAAAAAATTATTATTTTAAATAGTGAAATATGAATAATTAATATTATAAATTAAATTTTCAAACTGAATTTTTTTTTAAAATAAAAAAAATTACATTAATAACATTTTAATTAATTAATAAAATATGGAAATTTCAAATAAAAAACCAATAATAGATATTTCAATAAGGAAAGTTTATGATATTAAATTAAAACATGGAACTGAAATGAAAAAAATTCATTTCGATGAATCAACGACAATCAAAACAATTTTCTTTTTAAAAAATTATAAATTATATCATTTAGATTTAAGAACAAAAAAAATAAAAGAATGTGAATTTACAAAAGGGAATGATATAGTTTATATTAATAGTAATTTAAACCATGATTCAATAATTTGTGTTTTTCGTTCTGGTAAATTAATAGCAATTGAACATGAAATAAAAATAAAATATTTTTCAAATATAAATATTTCAAATTTAACAAACAAAACAAATAAAAAAGAAATGAATTTAGAAAACTTTCAAGTTTATACTAATAATACTCTTGATAAAATAGTAATTGTTACAGATATTTTTATTGTTTTTTGGTATCAAAATAATTTTAAAAGTTTATCAAATACAGGAACTTTTTTTAATATTTCACGAGATATTGAATTAAATAAAATTGGTATTAAATTAAATGATAAAAATTATATTATTCAACAAAATGTAAATGTTGTATTTTCAAATAATTTTTTTTTAGGAAGTCATTCAAGAATTTTTTATATTGTTACAGAATATAAAATAGATTCAAAAGAAATGAATATTTATATTTTTGATTATTTATTCTTATTTGATTTTAATGATAAATTTCGTTCCTTACCAAAAAAAATTATTTGTGATTATTATAATGATTTATTTAATACGGAAGAAATTGAAGATTTAAGAGATATAAATACAAAAATATCAAAATCAACAATTTATTTTAATGAAAAGGAAAAAAAAGGTAAAAATCAAAAAATAATAATAAAACCAACAATGAAAGGTGAAAGTCTTGCAATATGTATAAATACAGAAAATAAAAAAAATTCAACTTTAATATTTTTCATGACAGAAACATATAAATTTTCCTCATCAAAAATAGTAGATTTAATAGGTCAAAAAATGAGTCAAATAACAATAGTAGATATGGATTGGATTTGTAATGATATGTTTTTATTATTATTAATGAATGATGGTACTTTCTTCTTATTAAATATTAATTTCCAAGTTATTATATTAACTGATACTTCAAATTCAGTTTTACCAGATGATTTTTATTATACTCCAATGTATTATAATATTAATAAATTAAAAGAAAATGATAATGCACAATTAATTATATCAAAACAAAGAGATGATTTATTTTTAATTTATAGTCATTTATATGCTATTTGTTTTCAAATAAATTATAAAACATATGAAAATAGATTAATTTCAATGGAAATTCCTATTGAAAATTTCCATGATTTATTATTTGAATTAAAATATTTTCAATTATATTTAGCAAATACTGAAATTGATGTTGGACCAGATGATGATTTAAATTTATGTGTTCTTGATATTATACATAAATATTTTTTATCAATGATAAAAACAACATATGGAAATAATCAAATTAAAGAAAAAGAAAATGAAAAAGATATTAATAGTTCAGTTATTAAAACTGAAAGTGGTATTTTAATAACATCAAAAGATAATATTAAAAATAAAGAAAAAAATCCAGAAAATGGAAAAAGTGAAACTGTAAATAATTTAATGAGAACTTTTGTTAAATATATTAGAATTTTTAGATCAATTCATCAAATTCATGAAACTAATTTAGCAATTATTTCTTATTTAATTGGGAAATCTTATGAATTTTTTATTCATTTAATTAATCATCAAGAAATTTGGCTTGCTTCTTTATTTGTTGAATTAAGTGAAAAATATTTATGTGAAGATTTAAAAATTGTATCTGAAAATAATGAAAATATTGAAGAAAATAATGTTATTCAAAGATATCAAAGAATTATAATTAATCCAAGAACTATTGAAAATATTTCTTTTAATTCTTATAAATATTCTAAAAATCAAGCTTTGTATTCTAGAATGAGATTAATTTTAGTATTTTTTTGTTTAATTGAATTTAGAAATAATTTTGCTTTAAATATTAATGTTCTTTATTTTGTTCTTGCAAAATTAATAATTATTAAATTAAAGAATAATGATTTATTAGAAGATATATTAAATGTTACTCAAATTATTATAAAAAATTTTAAATATTTAAAACAAGAAAATGATAAAGTTGGAAAAAATGAATTTGTACTTAATTCAATATCAATGAGTTATAGAAATGAAATTTTTTCTAATATGAAAATTACAAAAACAGAAAGAGATGATTTAAATTTTGATTTTTTTAATGAATTTTATTCAATAGATGAATTTAATAATTTTAATGATACATCAGATAATTATTGTAAAAATGATGAATTTACTTTAATAAGTGATTATAATTATTTAAATAATATTGGAATATTACAAAAATGGACTGTTTTATTTACTAATGGATTATATGATGATTTATTTCTTGATATTAAAAATTATATGATTAATCATTTAAGACAAATTGAAGGAAAAAGCGAAGAAAATACTTCTCCTGAAGAAAAGACTTTAGGAAAATTAATTTATTTTAATTTTAATTTTTTCTTTCAAACTATTCAATTATTTCTAAAAGAATTTTTCTCATTTATGACTCAAAAAAATGATGAATTTCAATCTGATTCTTCTACATTTTTATCTTATTCTAAGAATATTCTTGATGATTTTAATAAAATATATGTTCCTTTTATTTCACCTGTAGATATTCCCTTTATAATATTTCAATTTTATATTCAAGAAACTGATCCAAATAAAAAAACTTTACCTTCTGAAATTAATTTTAATTTATCTGTTTTAATTAAAGAAAGATTAAAATTATATAATTTAACATCTGATGATACATTCTATTTAATTGAATATTTAATAATGAATGGATTTAAATTTGAAACAGATAAAAAAGAAGATGATATTTTAATGATAAATTATATGAAAAAAATTCAATATTATTTATATTCCTCATTTCTATTTTATTTATTTATAATTCATAAATTTAATTTAATTTACTTATTAGAAACAGAAGAAGATTTAATATTAAATATTATTGATGCAATAGATTATAAAATGAGAAGAGAAATTTATGAATATATATATATAATTATTAATGGTACTTTAAGACATTATTTAAAAATTGAATTTAATCAAAAAATTAGTCAAAATGAAGGAAGATATCTTGAAATAATTTTATCATTTATTAAATTAATATTTTATAGAATTATGAGAGAAGAAGCAGTTGAAGTAAGGAAAAATTTATCAGATTTAATTCATATTACACCAAGTGCAATGAAAAGTTATTTACTTGAAGGAGCATTTTATTATGAATATAAAAACCTTAATAATATTATTAAAGAACAATTATTATCTTTTAAAGAATTATTAGATACACAAAATATTAAATCTAATAATTTAGAAGTTGTTAGTGGAAATATTTTTGAAATTTTATTAAATCAAAAAGAAAAGAAACATACAAGAATTTTATTAAAATTATTTAATAAAGATAAAGCTATTTGTAAAAGTTTTTTAATTATGATGAATAATATTATTCATTTATGTTATTTACAGAATGCTACATCAAATTTAAATACTTCTTTAAATTCATCTAAAAGAAATATAAATCAAAATAATTGTAATATAATATTTGATATTGAAACAGATAAAGAATATATAAAAAAGTTAATTTATACTACAATAAATTCCTCAAAAAATCAAGACCAAGAAAAAATAGATTCAAATGATTATTTAATAAATATATATTCGACAATAGATAAAATTATAAAAGGTAATTTTGAAAATAAAAATCATTTTAAATTCTCAAATACCGAATTAAAATCAAAATTAATAAGAAGTGTTAAAATTGTTTTAGTTAAATTTCTTCATTTAATGACAGTAATAAGATTAAAAATAAAAATGTTAATTTGCGATGCATTTGCAGATATTGAAAGATATATTAAATATATTAGTTATACAATATTATATGAAGAAAATATTCAAAATGCATATGATACTTATATTAAATTAATTGATTATTTATTTCAATATGATTATTCAAAATTACAAGATGAAAAAGGGAAAAAATGTATTTTTGAAGCTTTAAAAAATATTCATATTGCATCACTTAAATATAAAGTTAATGATGATATGGTACAAAAAATTTCAATAATTGAAGAAAAAATAAAAAATGATAATAATGAATTAAGTGATAATTATTTAGTTTTTATGAATGAAGTTTTTCCAAAAATTGAAAGTACATATGATAAAATAAAATATTCAAAATCAAGTAATTTAAAATTCTTTTTAATATCATCATTCAATGATTCATACTTAAATGAAATATTAGGAATTTACAATCATTTAGTTCAATATTTAAATAGGGAAAATTTATCATCAAAAATACCATTAAGTCATATAAGAAAAAAATATATAATGTTAAGTGAAGATTTTTATAATTTAACGGGATTTCCAATAAAATCATTTATTGAATTTAAAAATAATTGGCAATTAGTAGAAAATGAACAATTATATAAAGCAATAATTTCAGATGATTTAGATGATAGTGATTATCAAAAAGGAGAAAAGACTTTAATTATTATGAATAGAAGACAAAAAATTGGAGTTGAAACTCCAAGAAAAAGAAGAAAGTATTCTTTAAGTAAAAAAAATAATAAAAATATTAATAAAGATAATAATAATATTTCTACTTCAAATGATAAAAAGAATGAAAAAAATAAAAGATTAGATTCAATTGAAGTAAGAGAAGAAAAATCAAATGAAAAAACAAAGATAAAAACTAAGAATAAAATACCAAAATTTATTCCAAAATCAAAAATAAATAATTCAAATAATAATTTATTAAATAAATTTGAGAGATTTGATGGTATTATAAAAACAATAATTTTTAATAGGATTAGATACTATGATAAATCAGAAATTAAATCAAATAAAAGTGAAGAACAGAAAAGAGAATATAAAATATATAATATCAAAAGAAAAAATTTTAATGAAGAAGAAGATTCAAATTCAGATTCAAATGATAAAAAAAATGATATAGAGGTAATTCTATTAAAAGAAAAATTTGTATTCTATTATTTAATTTTTTAGGATAAGGAATTAGAGGAATCACCAAATGAAAAAGTTAAACAAAATATATTTGCAACTATTAAACCTTTTGAAATTGTCAATATTACAAAAACGAAAATTAACAAAATTGAAAAGAAAAATATTTTTGGGCAAAATATGAGATTTAATAATAATTTTTATCCACAGAAAACTACTTCAATTACAAATAAATTAGATGAATTATCTGAAAAATTAAGCAAATATGAAAATATGGTTCAAAATTTAGGAAAAGAATATATAAATAATTCAAATGTCACTAAAAAATAATATATTTAAATTTTATATATTTTTTTTTCATTTATCTTAAATTGATTATTAAATTATATAATCATTAATATATAATTTATTTTTATTTTTATACATTTTTTCATTTATATTTCTTAACATTTAAAATAAATATATTAAATTTCTAAAATATGTCATTTTCACCATCAAAAAAAAGAACACCAAAATTACCAGAAAATTTCCAAGAAGTTTTAGCAACATATGAAATGAATTTAAATGAAGGAATAACAGTTGATATAATAAGAAATTTAATATATATATATACAATAGGAATGGAATATTATGATAATGTTCATAAAGAAAAACTACAAAAATTTTATAGTGATAAAATAGCACAACTTTATAGTAGAGAAGATGTTATTGAATTTTTAGATAAAAATCCTATTGATTTAAATAATAGAGAAGGAATAAATTTATTTCCTGATTATAAAAGAGTAAATTTAATAAAAGATAATAACAATAATAATATTACTAATATTAAAATTAAAAAGAATAATACTTTTAAAATTATGAATCAAAAAATTGATCCAGTTGAAACAAATTTAATAATTAAAAAAAAGATTTTAAATGTTGATAAAAAATTACAAAAAATAGATGATGCAATATCACAAAGTATTATTGATCAAATGAGTATTTTTGAAGAAAGAAAAAGAGAAATGATGAAAAAGAAAAAAGTTATTAAATCTCAAAATAAAACACCAGAAAAGAAAAATTTAAATAAAGAAGAAATGGAAATTTTAGAACAAATAGAAATAATGGAAAAAGAAAATAAATTATTAGAAAAAAAACTAAAAGAAGAAATAGATAATAAAGAAAAAGAAAAAGAAAACGAAAATAAAAATGAGAAAATATCAAAAAAAAATGAAGAAGAAATAGAATTATTAAATGAATTAACTGAAAAATCACCAAAAATAATAAATAATAGTATAGGACAAAATGAAATGTTAAAAGAAATTGAAGAATATGTTCAAAAAAATATGGATGAAATGTATAAATCATTAGAAGAATTAAAAGCATCTTTTGCAGATGAAATTAAAGAAGCTGAAGAAAATGGCTATCCTGATATTGCAGAAGGATTAAAAGAAGATTTAGAAGCTGAATTAGAAAATATGAAAGATCAATATGAAGAACAAAGAAGAGTTGAAACTGATAAAATTAGAGAAAAATATAAGAAAAAAAGAGTTTTTTAAATTTATATTTGTTGAAAATTTATTAATAGAAAGAAATAAAAATTATTTTTTTTAGATATATAAATTATTAGAAAATTATATTTGAATTTATTATTTTTATAAACAATAAATTTATTTTGTTTTAATTTAATTTTTTTTGATTTGATTGATTATAAATCATATAGTTTATAGTTCTTTTTTTTCTCTTATTTAGAAAATTTAAGATAAAACATTGAAAAAAATTAGATAATAAATATCTTTATAAATTATTAAAAATTTCTAAAACTATGATAAAAATAATATGATATAATTTTTTGTATAGACAAACTAATATTAAAATTTATTAAATTTAAAAAAGGAAATAACAATAAAAAAAATTAAAAAAAAAACAAATAATCACAAAAATCTAAATATCAATAAACTATCTATTTAAAAAAAATTACTTTTTCCTAATATTTTTCCCTCCTCCAATTTTAACTTTATTAATATGTTTCTCAGAAATAAAATTCTCAATACTTTCATTACTAGGAACATAAATATCTTTCATAGTCCAAGTATTAGTTAAATTATTTAACATCATATTAACTTTATTAGGATTATTCAACTTTAATTTAAGTGGAGCAGTTTCTGCAACAGTAGCATACAAAATAGACATACATTTACTAAAAGTATGATTAATTTTAACAATTTGATGATTATCAAAAGAAAACAATTCAGGAATTTTATTTTGATAATAAAACTCAATTGGAGTATCTTGTTGTTGTATATCACCACATGTACCACACCAGAAAATTTGTCTAGTTTCAGTTAAGAAAACAGTACATCTAAATCCACAACTTACTTGTAAAATATTATTTTTCATTTTTGAAAATTTAATATCATTAAAATAAGGAGTTGACATATTTTTCATATTTGAAGTTCCTAATTGACAATTTGTATTACAACCCCATGAATATGCTTTATTATTCCCTTTACATGATGAATGTTTATATCCTGCTGATATTTGTTGTACTTTTATTCTATTATCTACAAAATATTTTATTAAAGTTGGATAATTTCTATCTTCAAAGTCACCATGTCCTAATTGACCATATTTATTATTACCAAATGAATATAAGTAACCATTATTTGAGAGTAATAAACAAAAATCTTTTCCACATTCTATATTACTAAATTTTACTTCTGGAATTGATATTTCAAATGGTGTTTTATTTAATATATTTTCACCATTTATTATATTACAAGATAAAAATATTATATTTCCTGATTCTGTTAAGAGAATATTATTTTTTCCTGAAGATTTCATATCTGTTATTATTGTGTTTTGTTTTATATTTGATGGATTTTCTTTTATTATGTTATTTAGTAATGTTGGTGTGTATATATTTCTTTTTTTTAATATTCCTAATTGATAATTATTATTTGAACCAAAAACATATAATTTATTATCTTTTGTTAATATCATTGTATTATCATCACCACATGTTATTTTTCTTATATTATAATTATCAATTACCATTGGTGTATTTAAATAATAAAAATTTTTAAATTGTTCCTTTGTAAAAATATCATCATCTTCATCTTCACCAAAAATTTCTTTTTCTTCTCTAATACTCTCAATTTCAGTATCAAAATCGAAATTTTCATCTAATTCACTTCCAATAGTAGAATCAATATCTTTATAAACAATATTTTTATTTTCTTTAACAGGTTCAAAATCTTCATATAAATAATTACTATCTTTACCAATATTAAATGAACATTGACCATTTCCATTCCATCCCCAAGTAAAAGTTTTTCCATTACAATTAACTAAAGTTGTATAAAAATCTCCTATTTCAATTAATTGAATTGGAGTATTTTGATTTATATTATGTTTAACTACTTCTTGATATGTTTCTGACCATGGATTTTCATATATATCATCTAAGTTAATTATTGTATCTAAATCTAATATATGTGCAAAAAAATTTAATTTTGGTTGATCATATGGACTGTGATTTAAATATGATATTTGAGATAAAATTTGAGGGTTTAAATTTTTTAATTTTTTATCATAAAATTTTTGTTTATCATCTCTTGTTGATAATATTGATTCATTTTGATTTTCTATTTGACTTTCTGGAAATAAATTTGTTGATGATACTATATTTGCTTCTTCAAATTTATTATCTTGTTCTTCTGTAAATTCTTTTAATCTTGTTTCTATTATATGTCTCATTAAATATCTTTTTTTATAAGCTCCTTGAATTGTTCTTACTTTTTCTCTTATATTTAAATACCAATTTCTAAATTTTTTAATTCTAAATAATCCTATAAATTTATCTACTGCTTTTTGTTTTAATAATATTTTATTCATATAAAAATGTTTTTTAAAGTGTTTTTGTATTTTATTACATTGAATTTCTTCTTTTAATATTCCTCTTCTTGTTTTTATTTTTTCATATGTTTCTCCCATATGAACTCTTGTTATATATCCACGATAATATTTTTGTAAAAAAGTAACTGTTGGAACTAAAGTAGTTTGAATATATTTTTCAATTCTATTTTCTATTATATTTTTTACTAATTTTCTATATTTTAAATATTTCTGATGTTTAAATGAACTTACATAATTTACAATTATATATTTTGTTTGTAATATTTTTATATATGTTTTTTTACTTTGAATTTTAATATTTGAAATAAGGAAAAATCTTTTTAATTTTTCTAATTTTTCCAAAAAAACAACACTACTATTTTTAACAGAAATCATTCTTGATTTCGTTTGTAAAATTTTACAAACATCTCTAATTTTATTCATTCTATTAATATAAGCAAATAATTTATAATTTTGTTCCAAAGTAAAAATAGCTTTATAAAAATCTCTAAAAATTTTCCTTGGTTCAATACCTCTATAATAATTAGTAATTTTAGTAACTTGTTTCTGTTTAATTTCAAGTGCCTTTCTTCTTGAATTATCCATATCATCACAAAATTTTTGTTTCATTAAAATAACAGTTTGACCAAATAAAATAAAATCTTCTGAATAATTTGGAATAAGCATATTTGTCATATTTTTACACCATTCAGTAATTTGTGGATTATCTTCTTTAACATCTTTATAAAATAATTTTCCTTGAAAATCACATGCATCTTCATATCTTAAATAATATTCTAATTTTGTTTTTATAACAGGAAAACCTTCTTGTCTAATTTTAATAGTATCTAAAACTCCCATATATTTAATTTGTTGAAGAGAAAAAAAAGGAACAAAATAATTTTTTTTCTTTAATTCATTTGGTTTTAAACATCTTATATAATGTCTTACACATTGTCTTAATGCATGTGCTAAATTATCCATATCACTTCTAAATTTTCCACCTAAATATTTTTCTTTTTTACCTTTTGTTGCCTCGTCTTCTTCTCCTATTATTAGTTTTATTAATTCATCTTTTATTGAATTAACACTATCTTTCATTCTTAATTTAAATTCATCTAAATTTTTAGTACAAAAATTTATTATATTATATTCTACGTCTTTTGCAGTGTGAACTATTATAAATTTTTCTTTATGTTTTAATGAACTTTTCACTGATGGATTATCTTTTAAAGTTGAAAATATTTTTGATAATAAATTCATATCTTTTTGACCAACATTACATTCATTATCTAATTGATAAAAAATACCAGTTGGAAATTTTCCCATAGCATCTAAAATTGGCATATTATCTCTAAATTCTATTTTTTTAAAATGATCTTTTAAACCTTCTCTAATAAACATATTTTCAATTTCTTTAAATATATCTTCAACATATAAATTTTGTAATTTTTCATTAGCATAATTAATACAAAATTGTTCAAAAGAGTTTTCTAAAAAACATTCAAAACCAAAAATATCTAATAAACCAATATGTTTAACATCAGGATCATTTTCAATAGATTGTCTTATTGAATCATCAAATAAAGTAGTATTCATTTTTTTAACTAAATAAGTAAACAATCTATTATACATTTCTTTAGAAAATGTATCTCTATATGCAATACAATCATTTAATTTTAAATCAGATTTAATAGTTTCTCCTTTAATAATACGAACATTATATAAAAATGCATCTCCAAAAATATTTAAATCAATATTTAACATTTCACATACTTTTGCTTGTATTTTTTTTCCTTTATCAGTTATATGACATTTATCTTTTGAAGGTTCTTCTTCAAATTCAATATTTCCACAAAATAAAATTCCCATTGTTAATTGAATAACATAATTAATTTCTTTATCATTAAAATTAGTATTAACTAATCCTTCAATCATTTCATAAAAATTAAACACATCATTAATTCTATCAACAGCATAAACATCATTTTTTAAATAATTAAAATCTTCTAATTTAACTTCTTTAACTTCAGTTATATTCATAAAACTTTTAACATTTTTTTCATTTAAATTATCTTTAATATATTTTTTAGTATTATCTTGTAATTTTAATCCCATATCTTCAATTTTTTTAAAAACATTATCATAATTAAATTTTTCTTTAAGTAATAAATTAATACCAAGAACAACTTGATAAAAAACATGATAATTTCTTTCACCAGGAGCAATAGAACAAACTCTACTTTTTTCTAATAAATAAGTTTCCATAAAAGCACCAACAATTTGTTTATTACTAATATTAATAAAAATTTTAATATATTTTCCAAAACGACTCGAATTATCATTTCTAACAGTTTTAGCATTACCAAAAGCTTCTAAAACAGGATTACAAGCTAAAATTTTATCTTCTAAACTAATTTCTTTTTTTTCTGAATTTTTATTCCCAAAATAATAAGCAATAAATTTCATACATAATTTAGCACATTCAGTTTTCCCAGCACCAGACTCACCAGAAATAACTAAAGCTTGATTTTTTCCTATATGAATTAAATCATAAATAGTATGCATTGTAGTATCAAAACAATGAGGATGTCCTCTTACAAATTTATCAATTGAATTTTCATTACATAAATTAATTATTTCATCCATTTTTTCTTGTGTATATAAACCAGGAATAATTTGATATGGATTTACTATTATTAAAGTCTCACCTACATTTGTAAATATTTCATCTTTATTATATCGATTTTGAATATTTACTAATAAATCATTTGTGTTTATTGGAGAAACTTCTGCCATGTCTTCTACGTTTATTGAATCATTTTGACATATTCGAGATACGTTTCCTATTTTTATTTTTTCTGGCTTTTCTTGATTCTCAAATGCTATTTCTACGTAAATTTCTTTGTTTTTTGCTTTCTCGTTTGGATAGATTACTTTTATTACTTTTCCCTATTTTTATTAATGTTATTATTTTTATATTAATTTTTTTTTATTTTTGTTTACTTTTTTGAAAGGGTTTTCTGTTACATCTGATACTTTTTCCATTTCTGCTAAGACTTCCACTCCAGGAGGGAATTCTTCACCTTGTTTTTTTTCTGACATTTTTTTTTAAATGATAATTTTTTAAAATGTGAAAAAAAAAATATGTTTTTTTTAAAATAAATATAATTAAAAAAATATATGTCACTTGATTCATTGATAAGTAAAAATAATTTAAATCTTTTTATTGCTTATACTAATGATGAATATTCTAATGAGATTGAAAAAAAGAAACAAAGGTAATTTTTTTATTTAATTTATATATTAGTGATGAATTTAAAAAAATAGAAGATATTAAAAAAAAAAGTAAAATTGAGAATAATTATACAATTAGTTCAAATGATAAATTTTCTATAATTATGATTGATAAAATGACTTTTAGTTGGACTGAAAGAGCAGTTGATTTATTTTATTCTTCTCTTTATGAAAATAAAAGAAATTTAAAATTTTCAATTAATAAAGAAATTAATTTCTCAATTAAAAAAAATCAAAAAAATGAAAAAATTAATGTAAATAATATTTTAAATCAAATTAAACCTATTAAAATAAAGACATCACAAAATTTTTTTAAGGCATTTAATACTACAAGTAGTTCATTTAATAAAACTTTTTCTTCTACATTACAATTTAAAACTACCTCATTTACTATAAAAGGGAAAGAACAAACAGAAAATAATTATAATAAAACCCTAGAAAATAATTATATTAATACACAATCAAATTCTAATGAAATTTTTAATAAAACTCAAAGTTCTTTTTACAAAGAAAAAAAATATTATATAGAAAGTAAAGATTTACAAAATAATATAAATGATGATAGTAATATTAAAATATCTCATAGAAATCAATTATTAAATTATTTACCATTAAAAAGTCATAGTCAAATAAAAGAAAAATCAGTTTTAAAATTAAATGATTTTAATACTGATATTTCAGAAATTGAAATTCAATATCAAAATATCAAAAATGATTTAATAGAATTAAATCCTGCTTTAAAAATAAATCCAAATTTAAGAGAACAATTCTTTAAAAATATATCTGAAGGAAATGAAGAAAAATATTTATTTTATAAAAATTTATATCAACTAATAAATAGTTCAGATATCAAAATAAAACAATTACAAAAGAAAAATTTACAACCTAAAAGATATTTAATGAATAATATAAATAAAGCAATAAAAAATAATCCACCAATTCCAGGATCAACTTTATATAATAAAATATGGAAAGATTTACAAATAAAGAAAAAACCTCGTTTATTTACTGATACATCTAAATTAACAAATAAATCAACATCAAATTTAAAATTAAAAAGAAATAATTCTTTTAATTTTTAAAAATGATAATTATGAATAAAAATTTTAGTTAAAATATTTATATCATAAAATTTTTATATATATAAATATAATTTTTATTAATTTTAAAATAAAATTTGATTAATACCATTTAAATCTTTTTTATTTGCCAAATTTAATAAATCTTCTCTTTCAACAGATATAAAAATACTTGTTAAATAATTCCATACTTCAGGAATTTCTTTATTTAATTTTAAAGCTGAAATAAAGTATTTCATACTTGAAAAATAATCTTCTATTGTAAAAAATGCTATTCCTAAATTTATTAAACATCTTGGGTAATTTTTATTTATTTCAATTGCCTTATTATAATATGATATTGCTTCATCAATTTTATTCTCATTTTGACAAACTACTCCAATTCTATTCCATAAAGAATAGTCATTTTCATTTAATTTTACTGCCTTTAAAAAATTTTCTTTTGCTAAATTATAATTTTCAGATATTATATTTATTAAACCTAAAGATAAGAAAACATCAGTATCATTAAGTTTAATTGATATTTGTTCTAAAGACTTTTTTAATTCTGAAATTATTTTTTGTTTATTATTTTCATTTGTAATAAATTCTAATTTGTTTTCAAAATTAATATCTTCATTTATATATTTATTTATCATTTCTTCAGAAAGATAAATATTATTATTTAAATATTTTTTGAATTCAGAATAAATTTTTCTATGATTTTTTAAATATTGAATTAAATAATAAATTCCTTTCATTTCATTTCCTTCATTTAAATAACACATACTCAAAAGAAAAATAGATTGTAAATGAAATGAATCATAATTTAAAGATTCTAAAGCATATTTAATTGCTAATTCATCATTATTATAATCCATATATAATTTTGCTAATTTATATAATGATTCTGAATCACATGGATTTTGTTTTATTTTATTTTCTAATTCAGTAAATAAATCTTTTTCAATTTTATTTTGTTGATTTTTTTCATTAATTTGATTTATATTATTTATTGTATTATTATTTATAGAAATATTATCAATTTGATTTGATATATTATTCCAAATTTTTTCCATTTTTTCATTTTGAAGTTCAAAATTTGGATTTATTGTATTTTCTTTTTCATTTATTATTATATTTCTATCTTTAATATCTTTAATAAATTGAAGAAATTCACTTTGTTGAAATCTTGAATCTTGTATACTTTCCATTTTTTGAATTATTTCATTAAAAGATTCATTTGTAATTAAATCTGATTTATTTTCCTCTTTTATTTTTTCTTTAATTTCTTTTTGTTCATTTTCTTTTTTTAATTGTTCATTTAATTTAAATAAAATAGGGTTTTGATATAAAAAATTTCTATAGAAAAATGAATTACTTACATTATTAAATTGTTGATTATTTAAATTATTAAAAGATGATTTTTCAGATAAATTTAAATTATTATTATTAAAACATTTATTAGTTGTTAAAATTTTATTATAATGTTTTTCCATTAACATATTTTCATAAGTAGCATTATTATTATTAATATTAGAAAACTGAGTTTGATTTATAAATTTATTTTTATATCCCATAACATTATTTAAACTAATTTGTAAAAAATTATTTTGAAATTCACTTCCTTTAAAATTTTTTTCCATTTAAAAATATATTAAATAAAAAATAATCAAAAAAAACCATTTTAAATGAATTGTTATCCTTTTTTAAGAATTTTTAATTTTTTAATAATAAATTATTTTCAATTTTAAATATAAAAAAATAAAAAATATTTTTTTTTAATTTTAGTTTTAATTTTTTATATAAATGAAGAATACAGGAGATCCTAATTTAAATAAAGTTCACAGTAAAATTGATACTGGGAGTAAGAAAAGAACTAAATCTTATGGAAGAAAAAATCTTTTAGAAAAAGAAAAAGGAAAAGATCTTTTTGGAGGAGAAAAACAATTATTTAAAGAACCAACAAGTAAAAAAAAGAAAAAAAGTAAAAAAAGTACTAAAAGTAATAATAATCAAGAAGAAGAAAAATCAAATTTAAATACTAATCCATATACAATAAATAATAATTATTCAGATTTAAATATAAAAATACCAAATGAAGAAGTAATGAATCAAAATATAAAGAATAATAATAATAGTAAAAATTTAAGTAACTCAAATTTAAATAAATCAAATAATTCTAAATCTAATTTAAATAATAATAATGAATCAAAAGTAACCTTTAATAATATTAATAATATAAATAACAATTATCAAGAAACAGATTATTCAAATAATATAATAAATGAAAAAAAAACAAAAGATTCTTTAAAAAGATTAATATCAACATCATATGATGTATTAAATCAACAAAATAATATTTTAGCCCAATGTGATGAATTTGCAAAAAATGTTTCATTAAATGATTTTGAAATAGAAAGATTAAGAATGAAACAAGAAACAGATAATTTTCCAGATGTCGTTAAAAATTATACTAAAAATTTAGGAAATATATTAGAAAAATTAAGAAAGACTTCAAAAGATATTGATGAATCTAGAAAATTAAGAGAAGAAAATAATTCTCTTAAATATAAAATTCAAATGTTATCTATTGATAAAAGTGATGATTATTTAAGTATTGAATCTCAATTAACTTCTGCTAGAAATATTTATGCTAATGAAATGAATAGTATGATTAATTTCTTTCATGAAATTGGATTAGATAATAATCCTATTGAAAAAGTTACTGCTATGAATTTTACTGAAGATAAAATTATTAGTTTTTTTGCTTTAGTTAAAAAACATATGAAAGATATGAAAAATAAAATTGATTATCAAGATGAGAAAATTAAAGATTTAAGTAATGAAAATAATAAAATTAAACAAAGAATTGATAATATAAATATGAAGACAGAATCATTATTTGCTAAAAATAATCTTGATTTAAATGATGTTAGTAATAGTAATTTTAATATTAATCCAAATAATAATTATAGTAATTTTAATGAAGATAATAAACAATTTATTTCAAATAATTCATATAATAATTTAAATAATAATTCTGTTCCTGATAATTATAAAAATTATGAAGAAACAAAAAAAATTTTTCCAAATAATAATTTTGATGATATTCAGTCATCAAATTATAATCCTAATTATAATTCAAAAATAAATAATCAAGATCAATTTACTTATAATTATAGTTATAATCCTATAAAAAGAGGAATTGGTGAATCACAAAATTTTATAAGTAATGCAAATACAAATCAATTAATAAACGAAGATGATAATCATTTAAGTACTCAAAATTTAATAAAGAGTAATTCAAGTAATTTAATGATTTCAAATTATAATAATTTTAATTCTCAAAATATTAATGAAAATTCTTATATTGATAATTTTAAAAGAAGTAAAGATTTAAAAAATGATTTTAATCCAAATAATCTAAATTTAGAAAATAAATATACTGATTCATATTTTTATAGTTCTAATGAAAATTATCCAAGATATCCTTCACAAAATAATTTTCAAAATACAAACACAAGTCAACCAAATCCTAAATTCAATTATTAATTTAAATAAAAAAATAAAAAATATTTTACATTTTTTTTTTAAAACCATTTTTTAAATATAACAAAACAATAAAAATTTAAAAAAAATAAATTAAATTAAAAATACATATTTAAAAACAAAAATGACAACAACAACTCAAATTTCCCAAACAAAATTTTTAGAACCAGTAATTCACAGAACATTTAAAGGAAATACAGACACAATAAATTCATGTTTATTTAATCCAAATATGTAAAAAAAATAAAAATATATATAATATTTAAAAAAATAGGAAACAAGCAATAACAGGAAGTGAAGATGGAAATATATTTGTATTTAATTTTCTTCCAAACACAAGACCATATAAATTTTTAGCTCATAAAAAAGCAATAAATCAAATTTCAATAAATCCACTTGGAAATATTATTGCATCAGCATCAAGTGATAATACAGTTCGTTTATGGAAAAATAAAATGTAAAAAATTAAATTATTAAATAATATTATTTTTTAGTAATGGAACATCACAATTAATTAAATGTCATAATGATAAAGTTAATTCTGTTGATTTTTCACATGATTCAAATTGTATTGTAACAGGATCAAATGATAAAAAAATAAAAATATTTTCTTTATATGAAAAAAAATTTAAAGGAACATTTATTGGTCATTTAAATTATGTAAATGAAGTAAAATTTTCAAAAAATTCAAATTTAATTGTATCTTGTAGTAATGATAAAACAGTTAAATTATGGGATGTAACAAAACAAAAATGTATAATAACATATGATGATAATTTAAATTATGTAAACACAATAAATTTTTCTCCAGATAATAATTATATTGTTTCAGGAACTTATGATAAAAAAATAAAAATATATGATATTAGAAATAATAATTTAGTTCAATGTTATAATTCACATACTGCAAGTGTCACTTCAATTTCTTATCATTCATCTGGAAAATATTTAATAAGTTCTTCAATGGATTCAACAATAAAAATATATGATTTAATAAATGGAGAATTAATTTATACAATATTAGGACATGAAGGACCAATTTGTTGTGTTAATTTTTCAAATTGTGGACATTATTTTATTAGTGGTGGTACTGATGCAATATTAATGATATGGAAAAGTGATATTGTTGATAATATTAATTATTTTAATAAAAGTAAAAAAAGAAGTTTAAATAATAGTTTAAAAGAAAATGAAGAAATAAAAAGTAATGTTAATTATATTAGTAATAATAATTTTGATGAAGGAAATTTTAGTAATAAAGCTTTTGCAAGTTCAAGTAATAGATTTAATGTTGATTATAATAATAATGAAAGTAATAATAATAAATTTGATATTAGTAATAATACTCATTTTGGAAATGATAATTTGAAAAGTACTTTTGAAAAGTTATTAAATAAAATTGAAATTGTTGGAAATACTATGAATGATATGAATAAAAGATTAGAAAAATTAGAAAATCAAGTTGGAGATTTATATAAAGAAAAAAAAATTATTGGAAAAAATAAAATTAAGGAAATTAAAAATGAAAATATTAATAAAAATGATTTTATTGATAATATTAATAATTATAATATAGAAAATAATAAAATTGATGAAAATATATTTGATGAAGAAGAAGAGAAAAAAAAAGAAGAATTAGAAAATTTAGAAAATGCTGAAAATTTAAAAGATACTATGAAATATTATCAAGAAAAATTTAATGTTAAAAATGTATTTGAACAAAATAAAGATAATGGAAATTAAGTTATTATTATTTTTTTTGATAAAATATTTGAATTTTATTTTTTATTTAAAATTATAAAAATTATAATAATATCTTAATTAAAATTAATATTTATAATTTGATTTAAAATGATCTATTAATCTTTTAATAGTAAATTCTTTCTTCAATATTTTAATTAGTTTTAAAAATAATTTTTAAATCTTCAAAATACTTTTTTCACTTTTAATATATAATGTAATAAACTAAAATAAATAATAAATTGATTTGAGTCTAATTGTTTAATATCATTAAATTATTACAAATTTCACTTTATTTTCTTCTTGTTTTTAGTTTTTGAAGTTATAATAAATTTTTAAGTTTTTTTCTTGTAATTGTTTTTATTTATTTATAAAATAAAATTAATAAAAAGAATAGTTGCTATAGATTAAAAAATAGTTTCAAATTTTTATCTTTGTTACTTAAAGAACCTAAAATAAATAAATAGATTTTCCCCATAACTTTGAAACCGATATTTTTAAATAATATATTCTATTTTTTATTGAATTAATTAATAAAAATGTTCATTATTAATTAAAAAAAAATATAATTTAAAAATATAGAAATTTTCATATATTATAATAATTAATAATCTTTTAAAAGAAAATTCCTCTCATTATTGAAATTTTTTTTAAAAAGATTGAATAAAATTTTTAATTTAATTTAAATTTTTAATAGTACAATAAAATAAAAAAATAATTATCTCTTAAATCATATAATATTACTATAATGATTTAATATTTTATTTATATTATT
>JAJMZS010000514.1:0-27922 GCA_023807205.1 Isotricha prostoma | reverse complement strand
AACATTATAAAATATTATATGTTTCTTATATATATTGTTCTTTATTATTTGATAAAAATATTCCTAAAAATACTTAAATTGTATTATTTAAAGATTCCTATAAAAATAATTAAATACTATTTAATAAAATTTCATGATAATAAATATTTAATTTAGGGTTTTTTTATTTTTTATAAAATATTTTTTATAATTAAATTATAAAAACAAATTTAAATATTTGCATAAACTTAATTAATATATAATAATATATAAAATAGTTTTCTTAGAATAAAAACTTTTTCTTCAATATCTATAAATATTTCTAAAAAAAAATTATATTTTTTTTGAATAATTAAATTTTTAAATTACCTAAAATTAATCATAAATTCATTTTTTTATAATTTATTTTGAAAAAATTAGTATTTTTTAATTATATTATATATTCCTTATATATTTTATTTTTCAAATATTAGAATTTTTTTTAATAAGTATGTTTTTATTTTGTGAAAAAACATCACCCTTAATTAAAAGAGATTTATAATTAATTAATTATTATGATATTTTATATTTTCATTCTGGAAATTAGATAAGAAAAAAGTTAAATCATACAAAGAATTTAGAATTTATAAAAATTATTTGAAGTTATTTAAAAAAAGAAATCCGATAATAAAAAAAAGTAAGTAATTATATAACTCTTAATTATTTTTTTAATAAACAAAAAAAAATTATATAAAATTTAACCCATAGAAACATTTTTAACAATATCATCTTTATACTTTGAAATTAATTGTCTAATATCACAATTATATTTAACACTTCTCATTTCATTACCAAAACCAACTAAAATTCTCCTTAATTGTAAAAGAGCTTTATCATTAACATCTTCTCCCCAAAAAGAAGAAATTAAAATTCCATTTTCTTTTTGTAATTTAAAATTTTGTTGCATATTATCAACAATAATAGTTTTAGATAAATCTCTTCCAATTAAGCTAATATCTTTAACAAAATCATTATTCAAAATAGAACAATGATTTCTATATAATCTATAACTAAAAAATTGTCCTTTAAATTCTTCAATTGCATCTAAAATAGAATCAGCATAATTTTGTGTTGATGCAGTAAATATAATAAGTTCATAATATTCTTTTACCGAATTTAAAAAATTATATAAATAAGGTCTCATTCTTAAAAGTCCTTGTCCTGTTTTTTCTCTTGTATATACAAAAGACATTAATGTTTCATCTAAATCTAAAACAAGAGTTAAAGGCTTTAAAGGTGGATTTTTTATTATATAATTATTATATGTTTTTGGAATACTATCTCTTAAATTTGAAAAAAGAAGTGATCCTGATTCATTATCAATATGAAGTATATTTATCATAAATATTTTATTTATTATATTTGATGATATTGAATTGTAATTGTTAAATATTTCTATTATTTTTGGATTTATTATTTGATTTTGAGAATTTAATGTTTGATGAAGTATTTTTATTAATTTATTTAATTGAATTAAATTCTTTTCTATTTCTACTATTGACACATTATTATTATTATTTAATCTCTTTTGAATTATTGTTTTTAATAAGTCAACCCAACTTAATTTTAAATATTCTTTTCTTATTCTAGAAAGAAGATATTGACATATAATTAAAAAGTTTTGATGATTTAAAAATAAAATATTTTTCATAATTTCATAACATTTATAAAAATAAATATCTTTATATGATAAATCATAAACTATCATAATACTAATTAATAATAAAGAATTTTGACTAAAAATTATATTTTTAATTTGATTATTATTAAAAAAATATTCACAACTACCTTTTAAACTACAATTAAAATAAAAATTCCACCATTCATAACAAATTTTCGAAACAACTTGGAAATTTTTATTATAAACATTTTTAACTATATTATTAAATTTATCTTCAATCATAATTAAATCTTCAAGATTTAAAGTTTGATATTCTTTTTCATGATTAATAATATTATTTCCTTTTCCATTTCTTTTAGTATCAACTGAAGTTGAAAGAGTTTCTCTTTGAGTAAAATTACTTTTATAATTTAAAGTTCTATCAGGAGTAATTGAAGCTTTTCCAATTATATTTCTTTGATATTTTACAAAATTATTTGTTTTTGTATTAGTAAATTTATTATATTTTTTATCTTCATTTTTAACTGGAGTTGATATATTTGATGTTGATAATGTACTCATTTCATCTTTTTCTTTTTTTATTACATTATTTTTTTCTATTTTTCTCTTTATTAAATTATCTCCATTCTCTGGTTGATAAATTATAGGAGGTGAACGATAATGTTTAAAGACATTTTTAAGTGTATTTTGTTGATTTCTTTTACTTAATATTATTATTCTTTCTGGTGTTTTTGAACTTATTATTTCCCTTTCACTTTTTTCATTTTTTTCTGTTTTCTCATTTATATTTATTGTACTATTTGATTGTTTTAAAAATTGATTTCTTTGAGTTATATTTGGACTTATTTCTGTTTTATTATTTTGATTTTTTAAATCTTCATTGTTTTTTTTCTTTGATGTATAATAATTATAATTTCGTAATAATTCAATATATTCCTTTTGTGTCAATTTTTCATTATTATTTTTAAATAATTTCCTATTTAAAGTAAATTTATTATCCATTATAAAAAAAGAAATGAAAAAATATAAATAATCAAAAATATAATAAAAAAAAATAATTTAATTTTGATTTGAATTATAATAAAATTTACCTTTATAATAAATTTTTCATAATAAGAAATATATATAAAAAATAAATAAAAAATAATACCCAATAAACTCTTATAATATTAATTTATTTCATTAAAAACTTTTTTAGCACAATCAACACTTTTATAAAACCTATGTCCAAATTTTAACTCATCTTCAATTTCTTTTATCATTTTTAAAAGTTCAATATCATTCTTATAACATTTAAATCTAGAAAAAGAATGACAATCATTAGTAAATTTAAATTTTAAAATTTTATAATAATTTTCCCAACCAATTTCATTTGAATCAATATCTAAAGGACAATAACTATCTCCATTACTATTATAACCACATTCACAATTTTTTTCAATAATTCCTAAATTTTCAGGATAAATTCTATATTTACAATAAGAATTAGAATTACATTTAATAAACTTATCTTCAATTTTTGATTGTTCTAAATATTTATTCTTTGCACAAATTCCATTAATAGCAAATCCATATTTACAATAAAATTCAGCAGAAACTGAATCATCTTTTATTTTAGTTCCAATGTCAAATTTATATAAAACATCTTGACATAAACCATTATAACATAATAAATTATTTTGACAATCAAATGAATTATCACAAGATTCAAATATATTTCTTTGATATTCACATCTATTTGTTTTACTTGAACAAAATAAACCTTTTAAACATTGATCTGTACTATTACATTTATTATTTAAATTTATACCTGAACAAATTTTATTTTCACATTTATTAGATGAACAATCAGTATTTTCTTCACAATCTTCACCTGGATATCTTATTATATTTGTTTTAATTATGTAATTTTCACATTTTGCTTTTAATGGTTTTTTATTGTAAAATATTATATTTGGATCATCGCCTAATGAACAATATTCTTTATTTAATTTACATATTGGACTTAATATTGCTTTTAAATCTTTTCCTGATGATTCAGCACAATATTTTGAATTTTCTTTACAGGAAAATTTAACACATTTATCTGATGTTTGAGTTTTATATTTGAGAAATAATGGAAAAAAATTTTTTGGGATTGTAAATATTTGGATTATTAAAAAAAGGAATATTATTTGTTTTGATTTCATTTTTTTATTATTTTTTATTAAAGGATGTTAATTAAAATATTATTATTATTTTAATTAATTTTAATTAATAGAAAAAATATATGAAATATTCACAAAAAAAAAATAAATACAAAATTATATATTTAAAATTTTTCTGGGTCATCATTAAATTCTCTAAGTATATCAAAATCTTGATTATATTTATTTCTTTTTATTAAATTGTATGATATATTTATATCATTTGGAATTATAATATCTTTTGATATATCTCTTTTAATTCTATTTGGAATTTGTATATTTTCTTTTAATTTCTTTTTTTGTAATTTTAAATGATTTTTTGTGCCAAATGAATTATTGTTTGTGTTTAATTTTTTCTTTAAATTAATAGAATTTTCAAATTTTGAGAAAAATGTTTTTCTTTCCTCAAAAACTGATTCAATTATTTCATTAGATTCTTTATTTATATTATTTGGGATATTTTTTAATATATCATTATCAAAATTTTCACTTTCTTCTTTTTTATGTAAAATTTTTTGAACTTTCAAAAATATTTTATATTGTTCTTTTAATTCATTTTCATTTTTAAAATCATTTTTATTTTTTATAAACTTTTTAACCCAATCTTTAAATGAAATTTCTTTATTTTGATAATCCACATGAGTTAAATTTAATTTTAAACTATTATTTAATATTTTTTCATATGTATTGCTTTTACCGAGTTTTAATAAAGCAATTAATTCTTCATCTTGCATATTAATTTTATTTTTGTTTAAATAATTTAAAACTAATCTACTAAAAAATTGTTGTTTAAATGATATTAAAATTAAAAAAATCATTTTTTCAATTTTTTCTTCTATAGTTAATTGAGAATTTGGAATTTTTTGACAAATTGTCAAGAATGAATTATTTTCTAATATTAATTTATTATCAGCAAATCTTGAATTGTTTAATTTACAATCATCAGAAATGTCATTTAAATTTACTTTATTTAATTTATTTGAATTAGATAAAAAAATAGAATTATTTTTTACTGTTTTTAAATTAGTTGAATTGTCTTCTTTTATAAATGATTTTAAACTGTAATTATTTTCATGTTTAAATGGATTTGAATTATCAAATGAAAAACTATTTTTTGAATTAAAATAATTTCCACCAGCAGAAATAATATTTTTGTTATTATTTATATTATTTGGTTTTTCTTTGACAATTCTATTTGAATATTCTTCATATACTAAAATTTGAGGAATATTTAAATCATCATCATCAATATCACTGTTAAAATTATTATTCTCATCTTTTTTCTTATTTGATAACAAATATGACAATTTTTGATGTGAGTATTGTTCATTTTCTTTAATTTTTTCATTATTTGGTAATTTTGTATTATTAATGTTATTAAATAATTCATTTTCATTTACAAATTCAGGATTTTTTGGTATTAAATTTGTTGGCATGTCATAATTATCTGATAGTTCACTTTCATTATTTATTTTTTCAAAATCTATTTTACTTATGTCTAATTTTTGAGATGTATTTACTCCAATACTTATAAAACTTTCTGTGTTTTTTTTATCAGTCTTTAAATTATTTTCTTCTGAATTTTGAGAATTACTAAATGTAATTATATTATTATTCTTATCTTCATTTTTATTTATTGGATTATCTATTTCTTTTTCTATTTTATTTCTTTTTAAAAACTTTTTTAAATTAGGATTTTTATTATTTGTATTTTCATCTTTATTTATTTTTGAATTTTCTTTTTTAATATTATTGATAGATAAATTATTGATATTTTCTTCATTATTATTATTTTCCTTAATATTTTCATTTTTCTTCTCTTCATCATTCAAATATGATAAATCATTTTCATGTTTTTTTGAATTTGAATATTCTATATTATTATTATTTATATTTTTTGAATCAAATTCTTGATAATTATCTTCTTCATTAACATTTATCAAATTTATTTTTGAATTATTATTAAAAGTTTGAGAATTATTTATTAAATTATTTGAATCATTTGATTTGTTATCTTTCACTCCTGAAATAAATGAAATAATAGTATTATTAGAACTTTTAACATTATTATAATTTTTTATTTCCAAATTTTTATCAGGATAAGTATTACTTTTATAAATTACAATATTCTTTTTAGGACTGATTGAATTTATTTGTACTAAATCATTTGTATTATTTTCTATTTGATTATTACTAATTGAAGAATTTATTTTTGTTTTCTCAATTAATTCATCACTAGTAGGAATATATATATTATTATTATTTATTGGATTATTATTATTAATTACTTCTAATATTTTATTATTTTGAATTTCTTTTTGTATTTCTATTTTATTTTCTTTTTTATCATATAATTTATTATTAACTATTGATATTGAAATAGATTTTTCATCAATTAAATCTTTTAGTTTTTGAACTTCTGAATTATTCACATTATTTATATTTTGAGATTCAATTCCCGTATTTATATTTATTTTTTTTTCAAATGAATTATTTCTAAATGAATCTTCATTCTTATTAGATTTTTTAGAAGAAGATTTTTTCACAAATAATGAACCACCTAAATTACTTTCTGTATTTGAAATTTGTAATACTGAACAACTTTTTTTAATTTTTTTTTTTGAATTACTTTTTTTAATCTTTAAATCAGTAACAAATATTTTTGTTTTAAATTTTCTTTCTTTATTATCTTGTGATATATCTTCATGTAACACTTTTACACTTCTCAGAGATTGTGGACTTTTTATATTATTTTGAGATATTAATTTATAATTTTCATTAGATTCATTATTCTTTTTTTTTCCATTATAAAATAATTCCTTATTCTTTTCTCTTTTTGTAAATTTTTTTTTCAAATTTTCTACTTTTTTCATTTGAGCTTGTTCTGTTTGAACTATATTATCTTTACTATAAAAATTTCCTTTTTTAATTAATTCATTAACATCTTTAAATTGATATGAAATTCTTTCATTATTCCTATGACAAAATCTTTTATTTTTTTTTATTTGATTATCATTTTTTATATTCTTACTTTTTTCAAGAATAAATTTATATTTTTCATTTATATCTTTTCCTTTTATATTATTTTTATTTTCATTTAAAGATAATTGAGGACTTAATATATTATTACTATTATTATTCCTAGATGTTTTATTATTTGAAGGAATAATAGTGTAATTTTTTATTTTTCCATGAGGAATAGATTTTTTTGATTTGTTTATTAATGATATTTTTTGTCCTTTTTTTTCTATGTCTTTTTCTTTATCTTTATCATTGTCTTTATCATTAATTATGATAATATCAAATTTGTTTTTTAATTCATTTTCTTTTTTATTTAAATTATTCATTCCATAAATAGGAGACTTATATTTTAATCTATTTTGATTTTTTATTTCATTATTATTAGGTCTTTTATTTTCTGTTGAATAATAATAATAATCATCTTTTATTAAATTTATAATATTTGTATTTTCATTACTTCTATTTTTATTTATTTTTTTTATGTTATTAAATTCATCAGATTTTTTATTTATTTTTGGACTCTTAACAGAAGAATCATTTTTATTATTTTCTTTACTCACTTTCATTTCTCTTAATTTTTTAAAAAATTTAACATATAATTTTTTTCTCTCTTTTTTATTTCTTTTCATATAATAAAAATTTTCCATTTGTTTACAGAATAAATTAATATTTTTCAATCTTTCATCTTTCAAATCATTATTACTAATATTATTTAATAATATTCTTTTTTTTCTTGGTTTTCCTTCTAATCCTTTTTTTTTAATCCACCAATTTTCAATTGTTGAAATTGCTTCTTTTAAAATAAAAAATATTTTCTCTCTTTCCCTTTTTAAATATTTTTTAAATTCATTTTTCCCTTCTCTTGTAGTTAAACCATGAGTATACTCAACTCTTCTTAATAATACAGCACTTCTTTCTGCATTTGATAAATCTTCTTTTTCTTTAAATGTATTCATTAAAATTCTATTTCTATTTGGAATAGGAGTTAATCTCAATTTTTCACTTAATTTATTATCATCATTTGGATATAAATAAAATAAATTATTTTCTTGTAATTTATTTTGTATATGTTCCATATATGAATCAATTTCATTTATAAAATTTTCAATTGGTTCTTTTTCATATTTTTTATTTCCTTCTAAACGTAAACCTTTTTTATTTTGAGAATCTTTAAAATATTTTTCCATCACTTTTTGATATTTAATATATATTTTTTCTAAAAATGTTGTTGGACCTTTTTTTCTTTTTTGATATACTGAATTATATCTATCTTTACTTTTTGAATATTGATTTATTAATTCATGATATGATGTATTTAATTTAGGTGATATTCTTTTTTTATTTTTTTTTTCTGATAACATAAATTTATTTTGTCGTTCTGTTTTTATTTGATTATCATTTATTATTTTTCTTAATGGAAGTTTAATTATATTAATAATGTTATTTTTTTGATCTGAATAAGCCATATTTAAATTTATTTAAATATTCATTTAATAAAAATTTTAATTTTTAAAAACAATAATAAAAAATAAAATGTTGTTGAATTTTTAATTAATTTGCATATAATAGAGTAAAATTTGCAGCCCCTCCATTCTTTTTATATAAGCAATAATCATAAATAATATAGGCATTAAAACTAAAAATAAATTTTCTTATATTTGACCCAAGATTAGGAAATAAAGAAGTATTTTGATAATCAAGAAGGAAATTAACAAGACAAATTATAAAAATAATCATAACATCTATTATAGGATTTGGACATCTTTTTCTTGATATAAAATATAAATCAAATAAATAAAATAATGGTAAACAATAATATAAATAAATTCCATATAGTCTTTTTTGCCAAGTTAAAGAATCTTTTTGAAAAGGACTAGTTTTAAAATTCGTATCTAAATCATTAAGTATTTGATTTAAAAAAAGAATACCAATAATAAAAACAAAAAGAAATTTAAATACTGTATCTCTAAAAAAATTTGAAGCTTTTGCTTTTTTATTTAACTCATTTTCAGACTTTGTATTTGCTAATAATATTGAATTAACATGCATAAATAAAGTATATGCAATTGTTCCAACAAGAAAAACATATTCAAAATTTTTTAATCCATATCCTATATTTTCAATTGTTATTTTGAAAATTAAAGCAATTACACCTATTATAGAAACTGTTAAATACCAAAATAATCTAAATGATAAATTCATTTAATTTTTCTAATATTAAAAAAATAATTAAATTAAAATTATTTATAAAGATTTATTTTTTTAATTAAATTTTTTAATAATTGCTTTCTAAAAATTAATAAAAATTAAAATGAGTAAAGAAAATATAAATACTTCAAAACAAAATAATAAAACATTTATTAAAAAAAAAAGAAATCGTCAAGAAAAGCAAAAAGAACTTCCAAAACAATTATTAAATTACCCAACAAAAGAAGAAGAATATGAATTTTTGAAAGAAAACAAAGAATATTTTGACAATATAAAAGATGAAAAATTAGATAGTCTCTTAAAAGATAAAAATTATATTTTTGGAAATTATAGTAATTTCTATTATAATAGATATCTTGAAAATTTTAAGGAAAATATAGAAAATCAAATCTCATCAACTTGGTTTAAAGATAAAATTTGTTTAGATATTGGATGTAATATTGGAACATTAACAATGAGATTGGCACAAGAATATAAACCAAAAATGATAATAGGAATTGATATTGATTATAAATTAATTAAAGCTGCTTTACAAAATTCAAAACAATTTATGAGAAATTCAATTTGTTCTAAATTTTATAATGAAGGTGGAAAACAAATTAATATTCAAAAAGGAACTTTAGATCAATTTATATTTATTAATAATGAAATGAGAATAAATGAAGAAACTAAAAATATTATTAAACAAATGAAAGAATTACCTTTGAGTTTTAGATTAAATTTAAAAGATAATACTTTAGGTAATTATAATCAATCAAAAATTAATAGTTATGATGATAAGAATATTTTTTTTAAACAACAAAATTATGTTGAACAAATTTTTACTGAGGAAAAAGATATAAATAAATTTGATACTATAATTTGTTTAGATACAATTAAATGGATTCATTTAAAATATGGTGATACAGGGGTAAAAGTTTTATTTTATAATGTTTATAAACAATTAAAAAATAATGGATTATTTTTATTTGATATTGCTGAATTTTCAAAATATAAAAAAGATTCTAAAAAACATCTTATTTTGAAAAATAATTTGAAAAAAATTGAATTTTATCCTCAGTTTTTTATTTCTTATTTACAAAAAGTTTATAATTTTAAAATTGAAAAACAATGCATATTACCTCCTAATTCCAAAAAAATATTTTATAGAACCATTTATGTTCTTAAAAAGAGTGATAATAATTAAGGGTAAAATAAAAAATAGATTAAAATTGTTTAATTGAATAATAAATATTATATTGAAAATAAAAATATATTTTTTTTAAAAAAGAATTATATTTTTTATAAATTAATTATATAAGATTTAAATCTAATATTAAATTCAATTTAATTAATTTAATTAATTTAAAAATATAAATAAATTAATTTATAAGACAATAAAAATCAGATTTAAATATTTAACAAAGAAAAATGAATTATATCAAATATATTTTTATTGGAAATATTGATAAAAAAGTAATAGTAGGTACATATCCTTTTAAAAAAGATAAAGAAATACAAAATTATCATAAAAAAGCAAAAGCAATTTTTGATAGTATTATATTAACAAATGAAATAAATGGAAGTATACAACAAAAAAAAATAATAGATAAAGAAATCTGTTATTTTACAATTAAAAATACTGATATTTTTTATTTAATTATAACTTCAAAATCTACAGATGAAAATTTAGCTTTTGCATTTATAGATGAAGTAGAAAATAATAATATTTACTTATTAATAAATGATAAAACTAATACTTTAAATGATGTAGGTAAAAATGAATTAAAAAAAGTTTTTAATGAATTTAATAAAAATCCATTAATATTTTCTAATAGAAGTTCAAATTCAAAAGTAGATATAATTGAAAGTGAATTAAGAGAAAATAACAAACTTGAAAATAATGGCATTAAAGATATTAGTGTTAATATAGAAAATTTAAATAAATCAGAATCAAAGGATGATGATTTTGTAAATTCTTCTTATATATTTAAAAATAACAATAAAAAAATATCTTATCAAAATTTATGCAATAATAAAAAATTTAAAATTTTTTTAGTAGGAATTATTATATTTATAGTAATAATTCTTTTAATTTATGTTGCTTCTAAGATTGAAAATTAAAAAAAGTTATTTAAATAAGTTTATTCATAAATATATATTATTTTTAATTTTTGAATGCATCAATAGTAGTAAATTTTATGAAAATTAAAAATTTCATTTTTTTGTAATTAATAAATATGAATAAATTTTAGTGCAAATAATTTTAATTTATTAAAAGTAATAATTAAAATATATAGATAAAAAAAAATAATTTATTTTTTTTTAAAAAATTTATAATAAATTGCTATTATATTATATATATATTAAGTAATTAAAATTATTCATTATATCAAGTATACTTTATATAAAATTTTGTTAAGTAATTTATAATTATTTTGCAAAAAATTAATATAAAAATGCAATAAGAAATTTCTTTGTTTATAAAAATAAAAGAAATAAAAAATTATTATTTTTGTGAAATATTAATAAATTTTGAAATAGATACTTCTTTTTCGATATCATAACATTTACTTAAAAACAAAATTTCATTTTTTTTTTTTATCAATTTTTCTTTGAAATTTTGAGTAAATTTATGGTTTAAATTTTTATAAATAAATTCAAAATTATTATAAAAGTCATCAAAAGATTTGAAAATATTTTCTGAATAATTACTTTTAACTATTTTTAATATTTCACCAAAACTAAGTAAAATTCTTTGACATATATTCTCTTTTTCAATAAGCCAATTATGATTTATAATATTTTTAATAGACATTTTTTGAAAAGAAGTACATAAACAAAGAAAATTAATTAAATCCTTTGGATATAATTTTAATAAATCTTTCAAAAGAAATTCATTTTTATCCATAAATTTATTTTCAATATATAATAAATTATGTAATAAACAACATTGAGATTCATTTTTGATTTTTTCATAATTTAAAAATAAAAATTTAAAGGAAGATAATTTCATATTTCCAGAAATCATTTTAATAATAATCATTCCTAAACAGAAAAATGGATTAATTTTAATATTAAAAATTTTTGATAATTTCAAAAGAGTAATTTTACAATTACATAATTTATGAGATGAATGAATATTTCTAATTAAAGGAGGAATAAATTTAAATTTATGATTCATATCTAATATTATATCACATGAACAAAATTCATTATTAATTTCATTCATTTCATTTTTAATATTTGAAATAATTTTATCAATAATTTTTTTCATCATTTCATTATCAAAAAATCCAGTTGAATTTATTATATCATTTAAAGTATAACCTAAAGGTTGTTCTATTATTATAGATATAAAACCTTTATCCTTATTTTCAATTGTTTTATATATTTTCAAATAATTTTCATTGTTATTTAAATTATTCCATTCATTAATTTTTTCTATTAAATCTTGATAATAAGGACTTTTAATATTTTTAATCATAAACAAATCAAAAGTAGGTATATAAATAAAATATTTATATCCATTTTTTATTTTATAAATAATTCCATTATCCATATTAAAATCATAGTTATTTTTACATATATTATTATATTCATTACTTTGAATAAAAGGAACATTCATATTATAATTTGAATAAGTTCTACTATAAGAAACATTATTATTTTCGGGTATAGTGAGTTCTTTTTTATGTGAATTTTCAATTGTATTATTTTTTATATTTCTAGCACTACTTTCTATATAATTACTTTGAGGTCTTATTTTAGAATTTCCAGATATATGAAAAGGTTTTGTCAAACTTAATTTAACTGTATAATTATTCTCTTCAGTTTTTATATTTAATGAATTTTCTTCATTTGAATTTTGAAAATTTTTTTTTTCTTTTAATGTTTTATTAAATCTTTTTTCGAATAAATTTTCAGGCAGAAGTTTATTATTTTCTCTAAATAAATTATATAACCAAAATTTAAATTTACTGGTAATTAAATACAGATGGTAATCCATTTGTTAAAAGTTTCGGTTTTTTTTTTGTTTCTGACTCAGTAACTCTTGGAGAACAAAACATTGAAAATTTATCTTTTTCCATTTTATAATCTCCACGAAAATAATTTTGAATAATTGGCTTATTTATATTTCTATAATCATCCTCAGGATAAAAATCCCAATTTTTCTCTTTAATTTCTCTGATAAACTTAATACTCATTTTTTTTAATTAATTAAATATACTATATTTAAATTAATCAATAATAAATAATCCAAAAAAAATTAAAAAAAAAAATAAAATAAAATAAAATACTTTACTTTAAATAGTTTAAATATTTAAAATAATAAAATAACAAAATTATTTTTTAAACAAAGCATTTTTATTACTTCCAGTAACAATAACACTCATTTGAAAACCTAAACAAACATAATTAACACACTTTTCTTTCAAAGCTAAAATTTCTTTAGGATTACTTTGTGACAAATGATCTTCATTATAACCTAATTTTCCCATAGATGCATCACCCCAAGTTAAAATTTCTTCTTTATCTCCATTTTTTAATATAATTAAATTATGAGTATAACCAGAATAAACATCAACAATTTCTTTTTCAATTCCTAATTCTAATTTAATAGGTTTTTGTAATCTTGTTTCTAAACCATAACATTGATTTTCACTATTATCACCTAAACAAATTATTTTTCCATCACTTGATAAAATTAAAGTATGTCTTGAGCCACAAACAACTTTTTTTATTTGAAATTCATTTTTATTTGAAAATTTACTTTTATCTGCATTTTGAAACCAAATTTTTGATAATAAATCTTTATCTAATAATGAAAATGAATCTACATTCACTTTTGATACTCCTAATTCACCATAAGTATTATCACCTATTCCATATAAATTATTTTCTTCATCTAATATTATACAATGATTTGTTCCTAAACATAAATTTTTTATTTTTTTATTTAAAAATAATTCTTCATTAAATTTTAATATTTGAAAATCATCTAATTCAAAACCAGAAAAATCCATTCCTCCCATATATATAAATTCTTTATTATCATTAGTTCTTTTTTGAAGTATTATTCTTTTTCCAAATGCATAAATGTGTTTTATTTCCATATTTTTTTCTGGTAATTGTATTTCTTTAATATAAGTTTTTTTTGGTAATATACCAAAACGATATTTTTCATTTTCATCAATACCAAATTTAATTAAATGATAATTTGAATTATTTTCATTTTCAATTTCTTCATTCATAATCAAATTATTTTCATTTATATTATTATTATTATTTCCTTGATTATCTCTTATTAAAATAAGAGAAAAATTATCTCCTGCCGCAATATCAATTATTTCATAATTTTGAATATGAATAATATTTTGAGGAATATTTATTTTATAATATGTATCTTGATTATCTTGAGAAGCATTTTTAATTTCTAAACCTAATTGTCCTTCATCATTTAAACCAAAACCATATAAATTTTTAATATTATTTTCTTTTATTAATAATAAACAATGACTTAATCCACATACAATTTTCTTTACTTTTCCATTTATTTGTCTTGAATTAAAAGGAACTGCTCCAAAACAATTTATTTGTGTTTTTTCTATTAAACTTCGAGTGGCTTCTCTTTTTGGTAATAAACGTGTTGATTCATCTATTATTTGAAGAGATGTTTTTCTACAACAACCACAACAAAAAATATTCCATAAACATTTAAAGCAGCATCCTCTACTCATAAATAAAAATCAATAAATTATTTCAAAAAAATTAAATTTTTTTAAAAATTAAAATTTAATCATTATATTTAATTTAATAAATTAAATTATTTCAAAAAAAAAAAAATAAATTAAATGAAAAATTTAATAATTAATTATAATTTATTATCTATAAAATATCTTTAACGAGTAATTTGATAACTTCTAACTAATTCAAGTACTTTTTTAGCATCAGGATCATTTTGAAAATGTAATCTAATAGGATCCAAAATAGCATTAATAGCTTTAGCAACAGAAGGTTTTAAATCCCCAGGATGAACATTTCCATCTAAATAATCTTTTTTTAATTCATCAAGAGTATTATAAACTTTATTCCCCCCATTCTTTTCATCTCTAAACAATTCAAATTTCCCAAATTTAGGAAATAAAATATATATAATATAATCAAAAATAGGATTATTTTCAATATCTTTCTCAGGACAATATCCTTTTTTAATTTTCCTATCAACATCTTCTTTAGTATCTTCAACAAAAATAGCAGTTTCAGGCATACTTTTACTCATTTTAGGAGCATCTTTTAACAAACCTTTTAACATATGATGACTTACAATAATAGGTTTATTTTTAATATGAACTTCATCACAATATTCTCTAGCAAGCATATTAACTTTCCTTTGATCCATTCCTAAAGAAGTAATATCAGCACCAAGGAAAAAAATATCAGTACATTGCATACAAGGATACATAATTTGAGCAGCAGTTAAAGTATCTTTATCAGTTCTTCCCATAATTTGACAACAACGTACAATTCTATCTAAATTATTATGTGTAGCTATATTAATTACATTTTGCCAATATTCTCTTCCTTTTTTATTTATTTCTTCACTTGCCCATAAAAATTTTACATTTCTCAAATCCATTCCTGCAGCTTTCCATACTTCAACAAAGTAACGACCTACTATTCTTATTTTTTCTAAGTCACCTCCCATTTTATTATTCATTTGAGCAAACCAATCTGCTATCCAAAAATAAAATATACATCCTGCTTTTGTTAAACGATTTACATTTATTGCTCGAAGTACACCTTGGGCTATGTGCATACGACCTGATGGCTCGAAACCATCGTATACTATTGGTACTTCTTTTCTTTTGAAAAGCTCAGAAATTTCATCTTCGTTTATTATTTCTTCTCCTACTTCTTTTATTAGTTTTATTTTCTCATCTATTGATAATGTTGACATTACTGGACAAAAATTTTCGTTTAAATCTGTGAATTCAGATTCAGTATCTGATTTTTTATGCTTTAAAAATTCGAGGCCTCCTGTTAATGGGTTTATCATTTTTTTTTGAAATTATTTTTTTTTTTTGGATTTTTTAAATTTTTTTTAATAATTTAAAAAGATAAAATATTAAAATATAATGTATTTAAATTAAAATTTTATGCAAACAAAATTTAATGAATATAAAAAATTAGTTTTAAATACATCTAATGAAATACCATTTACTAGAATTAAAAATACTATTTTATGTACAGATGCAATTAAAACAAATAAAAAAAATATTCTTAAATATCAAAATATAAATCAAAATAATTTAGATAATTCAAATTCAAATAAACTCAAAGTTGTATTTCATGATAAAACTTTTAAAGAAGATTATGAATATATAAATTCATATAATGACTTATTAAAAATAATAATATTAGAAAAAAATTTATCTTTTATTCCAAAAAGAGAAAAATCATTTATAAATAGTGATAAAATAATATTTGATTCTGATTTTGAAAATGGGAATTTAAGAATGGTAATTGAATTAGAAGAATTAAATGAATATGATTTATTAATTAGACCTGAATATGGTGGAATGAAAACTTATCAATGGTTTTTTTTTTCAGTAATTATAAATAAACCTTTAAATAATGGAATATATGATAATGAAAATGTATTAAAATTTAATTTAATAAATATGGAAAAAGATAAATCTCAATTTAACTCACAATGTCCAGTTGTAATGTATGATTGTTCAATTAATAAATGGTCAAGAAATACATTTAATGTTTTTTGTTATAATAATGGAATTAAAAATGAAAAATTAAAAAATGAATATCAATCATATTTTACTTTAACATTTTCATTTAAATATCAATATAATACAAAATATTATTTTGCATATTGTTATCCTTATACATATACACAATTGAGATTATATTTAAATACTTTAAATTCAGATATATATAAAAATTATATTAAATTTGGTTCAATTGGTTTATCTTGTAATGATAATAATATTCCTTATATAATAATAACAAATTTTCTTTCAGAAAGTAATGAAATATCAAAAAGAAAATGTATTTTATTAACATCGAGAATTCATCCAGGAGAAACTTCATCTTCATATGTAATTCAAGGTGTAATTAACTTTTTAATAAATCCAAATAATTCTATTAGTAAATCTTTAAGAAATAAATTTATATTTAAAATAGTTCCAATGATTAATGTTGATGGTGTTATTTTTGGAAATTATAGATATAATTTAAAAGGAAGAGATTTAAATAGAATGTGGGTAGAGCCAGATAATAAATTTTCAAAATGTGTTTTAAATATTAAAAAATTAATTAGAAAAACTTTGAAAAATAGAGATATTTATTTTTATTGTGATTTTCATGGTCATTCAAGTAAATCTAATTTTTTTTTATATGGTTGTCAAAAAGAAAATGTTCAAAATTATGAAAAAGTTTTTATGAGACATTATCAGAAAATTAATAATAATTTTGATATTAATAATTGTATAAATAAAATAAATCAAAGTAAAATTAAAACAGGAAGAGCAATTTTAAAAAATGAATTTGGTATTGATTTATCATATTGTCTTGAAACTTCAATGACTTCATATACTTCTCCAATAATTTCTAAAAAATATTTTCCTTTTTCAATAGAAAGATATAAAAAAATAGGAAACGATTTTTGTTTATCCTTAAACAATATAATAGATGAATCCAAAATATATTCATATCTAAATGAAAATGATATTATATAAAATATAAATAAAAGCTTTATTTTAATATTTAATCCCTTTTTCAAAACTAAAAAAAAAATAAAAATAAAAATTATAAACAAAAACCAAAAAAAAAAAAAAATAAAATAACAAAAATTTAAAAAAAAAAATTAAATAATAAAAAAAAAATATCTACAAAACGCAAAAAAAAAAATAAAAGTCATATAAAAAATGAGTGACCATGAACATGATGAACATTTTGAGCATACAGATGCAGGAGCATCAGATACATATCCAATGGCAGTAGGTTCAATTAAAAAGAATGGTTATATGGTATTTCAAGGTCGTCCATGTAAAGTAGTAGATTATAGTACATCAAAAACAGGGAAACATGGACATGCAAAAGCATCAATAACAGGAATTGATATTTTTAATGGAAAAAAATATGAAGATTCTGTACCAACTTCTCATAATGTTGAAGTTCCTAATATTAAAAGAAGTGAATGGACTGTTATTGCTTGTGATGATGAAAATTATTTAACTTTAATGGATTTAAATGGTAATACAAGACAAGATTTAAAGTGCCCTGATGAAACTGAAAGTGATAATATTTTAACTGAAAGAATTAAAGCTGCTTTAGATGAAGGAAAAGAAATTACTGTTACTGTTATGGAAGCTATGAAAATTGAAAAAATTATGGAAATGAGTGATAAGAAATAAAAAAGTTTTTTTTATATGATAATAAAAAATTTTTTTAATAATTGGTTTTTTTTAAAAATATTATAAAAAATATTTTTTATTTGTTTTATTTGGTTTTTTTTTTTTTTTTGTTCTAAAAAAATTTTTTATATGTTTATTTTATATTTTGACTTTTTTTTGTTTAAATTGAATCTGGTCAATCATATTTATTTTAATAATATTTTTATATTATTATTTTTTTTTAGATATAAATACATTTTTAGATTATTTAATAATTAATTATTTAGTGAAATAATTAAATTCAATTTTAATAAGTTACAAATATTAACAAAAAAAATTCAAATAATAAAAAAAAAAATAATGTCAGAAGAAGAAAATGAAGAACCAGAACCAAAAAATTTAGAATCAATAAATTTTTCAAATAGAAAAGAAAGAGTTAAATCACCACATTCAAAATTAGCATTAGCACAATTAGGAATAAGGGAAGAAAAATTATATGAAATAACAAAAGAAAAATATTTAGAAATGCATCCAGAATTAAATGAAGCATCAAGTGAAATTCAAGATAAAAGATATGAACATTATAATAAAAGAAGAGAAGAAAAAATAAAAAAAGCAAAAAAATTAAGAAATGAAATGTTGGAAGATGAAAAAAAAGAAAAAGGAGAAGAAAATAATAATAATAATAATGATAATAAAAAAAAAAATGATTATGAAAGTACGACAATCAAAAAAGAAATGGAAAAATTAGAAATAATGAAAAAACAACAAATTGGAGAAATTAAAAATATAATTGATAATGCATATAAAACTCAAGAAATTAGATTTAAAAATGATGAAAAATTAAGATTACAAGAAGAAAAAGAAGAAAAATTAAAACAAGAAAGAGAAAAAAATAAAAAAGAAAGAGATGAATATTTAAAAAAAAAAGATAAAGAAAAAAGAGAAAGATTAAGAAAAGAAAAAGAAGATTTAGAAAGAAAAATAAAAGAAAGAGAAAAAAAAGAAAAACAATTAGAAAAAGAAGAGAAAGAAAAACAAAAAAAATATGAAGAAGACAAAAAACAAAAACAAGAAGAAAATCAACAAAAACATGAAGAATTAAAAAAGAAAATAGAAAATAATTTAAAAGAAGAATTAAAAAAAAAATTAGAAAGACAAAAAGAAATGGAACAAAAAGAAGAAAATAGATTAAAAGCAATTGAAAAAAAAAGAAAAGAAGATTTAAAAGAAATAGAAAAGAAAAAATTAGAAAAAGAAGAAAAAATTAAAAATGCAATAAAAAGAAATGAAAATGAAATAAAAAAGAAAAGAAAAGCATATGAAGAAAAAGTAAAAAGAGAAGAAGAATTAAAATTAGAAGCAGAAAAAAATTCATTAAAAGAAAGAAAAGAACATGAAGAAGAAATAAAAAAAAAAGAAGAAAATATAAAAAGAGTTTTAAAACAAAAAGAAAGATTATTAAAAAAAAAACTTGAAGATTATCATGAAAAACAAAAAAAATTAGAATTATTACAAGAAAAAAAAGAAGAAAAAAAAAGAGAAGATGCACTTCAAAAACAAAAAGAAATTGAAGAAAAAGAAAAAAGAGTATTATTAACAAGAAAAAAAAATAGAAAATCAATGAATGAAAGAAAAAAAGATATATTAGAAAAAATAAATGAAAATGATAAAAGAATTCAAAAACAAAAAGAAGAAAATTTAAAACAAATAAATAATAAATTATTAGAAAAAGCAATGAAAGAAGAAGATGTAAGTGATTCTTTAGAAATGTTTGAATTACAAATGGAATTTCAAAAAAAGAAAAAAATAAAAGAAATGAAAGAAAGAGAGAAAAGATTAGAACAATTACAAAATGATAAATTAAGAATTAATACATTGAAAAAGAAATTAAATGAAGATTTAGAAAATAGAAAATTAATATTAAAAAAAAAAGTTGATAATATTTTATCAAATAAAACTTTTTATAAAAAAGAAGATATTTATAAAAAAGTTTTTAATGAAGATGAATTAAGTGAAATTCAAAAAAATTCACCACAAGATAATGAAACAGAATATAGTTATCAAGTAAGTAAAAGAAAAGAAAATGAAAATAAAAAAATTAACAATATAAACGAACAAAATAAAGAAAATAATAATGAAGATGATGATTTTTTTTTGACGCAAGGTTAATATTAAATCTATTTTATTTTCAAATATGAATATAAAAAATAATTTAATTTTTTTATAAAAAAAGATAAAATTTGATTTTTAATTTAAAAAAAAAATTAAAAATTAAATAAATTTAAATTTAATTCTTTAAAATATTTTTTATTATTTAATTTTCTAAGCATAAATTTTACTAAAAATTAATTCAGGAACAGTATCATCTTGACTTAAAACAATGACTTGAGCTAAGCATTTATTTTGTTCATTAAAAAAAACTTGAAATTTAATAAATAATAAATTATCTAAATAATTAACATAAGCATAAACAAATTCAAATTTCTTAGCAGAAGATTCAAGATTATTAATATTATTAATAGGTAACAAACCAATAATTTCACTAAAGTTTTTAGCAGCAGATTTAATATTATTATAAGGTAAACTAATTTTTTCTTCTCCTCTTTTATAATTAGATTTTTCTGCCATTTTCCAAAATTCTGCAAAATTTTCTAAAGTAACTTTATTATTTTTAGTATAATAATCAGAATATGATATTTCAATACTTTTATCAATTTTATAAGTTTCTTTAACTGGAATTCCATGTGGATTTCCTTTAACATCTAATTCTTGTAGATCAAATTTTAATACAAGATGAAATGAACAAGCAGAATAAATAACATTAGAATCTTTAGTTAATTTTAAATACAAATGACCAGTTTGATTTGTATTTAAACTTTTAATTTCAATTATTTCTGTTTTTGAAAAATCAAAACCTGAATTTTGACTATCTTCAATATTTAAAGATACATTATTTATTGTTTGTAATTCAATAGTATTTGTTATTTCAAAATCAAGAACAACAATTTGATCATGTACAATTTTTCTATATTTTGTGAAATATTCTGCAGTTTGATCAGTTAATTTAACATAAGGTGTAATTATTCTTGGATTTCCATAAGCTTTACTAAACATAGTTTGTTTATAATTATCTTCAATATTATCATTATCTTCTATTGTTGCACTTGATTCTTTTCTTATATTATGTTTAGTTTCTTTTTGTTTTGGTTCATTCATTTTATTTTTAATTAATATTTGAGAAATTTTATCTGGATTTCCTAATATTCCAGTTAATTCATTTGCTATATCATTACTTGATAATAAATTATCTTTTTCAGTTTTTAAAATTGTTTGAATAATATCAATATCTAATTCATTATTTAAAGGATTATTTCCTTGTTTTTTAATAGGAAAAATAAAATCTACAATATTATTATTTACTTTTGTATTACTTTCACTTTCTTTATTTTCTTCATTTTCATTATTATTATCTTTTAATTGTGAAATTGCTTTATAATAAAAAAATGCTCTTTCTCTTACTTCACTATCAATATCATTAAAACTTTTTTTAATTAAATCAGAAATTATTTTTCTAAGAGAAACTTCTTTAAAAGCAATATCACCTAAAGCAGAAATTGCACTTGCTCTTACCATTGGATTTTCTAATATGATTTGATTATAAATATATCTAACTAATTTACCAGGATTTGTTAAAGATTGACATTCATTTCCTAATAAATTTAATATTTTTATTTTAACTACATCATATTGACAATCTGGTATTATTTCAGCTAAAAAAAATAAAGTTTGTAATTTTAATTCTTTATCATTGTAAAAATACCATATTAATGCATCTAATATTTCTAATTTTGTTGATGCTGATGCATCTAATTTAAATATTGAAGTAAAGAAATTGTAATATAATTTATTTTTTTTTGGATTTTTCTTTGAAATTTCTTTTGAAATTACAACAACTTCTTTTTTAAAATCTTCTTTAAATTTTGGATATTGTTCAATAAATGCTTTAAACATTTTATCTAATCTACTATCAGATAAATCTTTTGAAATTTTTAAAAAAATTGATAAAGCAAAAGCTTTAATACTTGAATTATTATTTGAATCTTCAATAATTCTTTCAATTTCTAAAAATAAATCTAAAGAAGAACTTGCTGGAAAATTTCCTTTAGAAATATATCTATTTAAAGTTTTCAAAGCAGCAAATTTAGTACATTTATTAGAAGATGATAATAAATCTGTAATTGCTTCAATTGCAGTTTTAGTTAAAGTTGTTTTTTTCTTAAGTGAAAAAATTGCTCTACAAGCTTCAATTCTTATTGAATCTTCAATTTTATATGCACATCTCTCTAAAAAAATAGTAAATTGTTTATTAGTTTCATTTGTTAATTCTTCTTTATTCATTAATTGTGTAATATATCTTATCATTTGACATAAAGCAAATTGACTTCTTGATTTTGCAGCATCAGCAATTTTTGAAAAAGTTTTAATAAGAAATAATTTATCTTTATTTTTAATTTCTTTTAATAATAATAAAGTATGAAAAGTAATTAAATTATTTTGTCCAATTGAATTATTTAATTTTTCTGAAATTTCACTAATCCAATTTTTTGCTACATTAAATCCTTTAAATACCATAATTAAAGTACAAATTAAAGCACTTGTTGAAATTTCTGTATTTTTATTAGAAATAGCAACTTTTAAATATCTTTCAACTGCGTTAACACTACTATTATCAATAATTTGACCTAATAATCTAAAACATCCTGGTTTAATTAAATCACCTCCTTGTTGATTTATTTCATTTATTAATGAACCTGTTAAAATAAATGAATTTTGCCAAAAATTTAAATGTTTTACAAATAAAAATATTAATCTTCTTAATGATATATTTGCTGAATGAAGAAGTTTTGATGTATTAAAAAATAATGTTTCTTTTTCTTGAGATGTAAATTTTTTTCCTTGATTTAAAAGATATATTAAATCGATTAAGATATCTATACATTCATTTGTTTTTATGTTTTTGTCGTTGAAAACTGATGCGTTTTGAATTACTAATTCTTTTCTCATTTCATCGAAACGCGCTATATTAATTTTTTTATTTATGGGATTATATTTTTAATCTTACGTACTATTTCCATTTTTATGTCGTCATTGAATTTAAAGTCAGACATTTTTTTATTCTTTTGTTTTAAATATTTATTTTTTTTATTATTGGTTTTTATTTAAAAATAATATTTTAATTTTTAAATTTAGTAAATTTTTATAAATCATTTAAAAATAAAATAATAAAGAAAATGAAAGAATATTTAAATTAATTATTAACTAATTCAATTTAAAATTTTTACAAATATATACTTCTAAATAAAATAAATTTTATTAATTGATAATTTATTTGACATTCTTAATATTTTTTTTTTAATTTTCATAATAATTTAATTTAATTATTGAAATTTGTATTATTAATTTATTAATATATATAAATATTCCTGAACCTACAAAATTATTTAATTTTATAAACATTATATAATTTATTTATAAATTTTATAAATTTAATTGTAATATTTGGAATATAAATATTCAAACCATTAAAAAATTATTATCATTTTTATTTTATTAGTAAAAATTTCCCTTTTTTTTAAGAATATTCATTTATATGAAAAAACTTGAAAATAAATATTCAAAATTTTACAATACCATAAAAAAATAAGTAAATTAAAATTTTATGAGGTTTTTAATAAAAATTTAATTGTATAATTATTAATTATATAATTAAGAAAAAAATTAAAATATATCTAAACTTTTTAAAAAATGAAAGAAATTAAATTTTTAATTTTTTTTTTATCCCTTTCTTGTTATGTAAAAATAATCATCCTTATAATTTATCATCATTAATTTCTGAAACAAAAGATTACATAGGTTCATATTATGGAATAATCAATCCAAATAAATATATTAAACAACAAGATTACTTAACATTTTCTTATTATTTTTTAAATTTTGTTAAAGAAGATATATATCTTTTTACATATATTATTGGAAAATTAGAATCTAATTTAAAAGAAGACATTAATTTAAATAAAACTATGACTGATTTATTTATTTATTTAACTGAGAAAAATAAATATATCAAAAGTGAAAAAACTATTATTGTATTAATTAGTGTTGAAGATAAAATAATTCTAATTAAGAGTGGAAGTGAAATTAAAAACAAGTTAAATGGTACAATTTGTAATTTAATAATTAAAGAAAATTATTTATTACTTTTTGAAAATAAATTATTTCGATGTTTTCATCAAATTTTATCAGATATTAATTATTATATTCATAATAGTTATATAAAAAAAAATAACACAAGTAATGAACCTAAAATAATTGATAATAATAAAGAAATGAATAATAATACTTCATTTAATAAAGATCGTTATTTATTTATAATTATTATTCTTCTTTTAATTTTATTATTTATCATTCTTATTGTTTTATTTACTAAGCTTCTTAGACAATCAAAAAATTCAAATTCAATAAATTTTTCTTTATATAACAACATATAATAAAATTTAACAAAAAAATTATAATTATTATTAATTAATTTCATTTATAATATTTTTTTTATTTTAAATTCTAATGAATGGAAATTATAAAGAATTTATTGATTTTTTAAAATATGTTGGACTAATCACTCAAAAGACAGAAGAGGCATTTAAAAAATCTTCAAATGCTTATAAAAATAAAAAAGGAAATGATATATATTCACTTTTATCTGATATTCTTGAAAAATATCTTAACTTACTTTCAAATAATGAAAAGTCTTCAATTGCAAAAACAATAGTTTCAAAATATAAAGAAAATAAGAAAAATTTAATTCATAATATTCTTTTAAAATTAATAAAAAATAAAGAAAGAAAATATTATTTTCTTTATTTCAATAAATGGCTTAAAAATATTCCTTTTATTATAGAAAATGAAAAAAGTAAACAAAATAAAAGTGAAATAATGGATAATAATTATCAAAATAATTCATCATTAAATCATTTAGAAAATAGTACAATTGATTTAATAAATAGACAACAACAATATATGAAAAAATATAAAGAAAATAAAATGAATTATATAAATGCAAATGAAAAATTAAATAATGAATTATGTCCATTCACTCCTATAATTTATACTAAAAATTCAAAAAATGAAAAAAAATTTTTACAAAATTCAGAAAGAAATCCTTATAAAAGATTATATGATGATTTAGAAAAAAGACAAAATAAACACAATAAAATTCTACAAGATAATATGTCATTAATTAAATCAAATTCTGTTTTTAAAAGTAAAAATCCAATTAATTCAAAAATGAAAAAAATGAAATCAAAAGAAAGAATATATCAATTATATTATGATTATAAAAAAAGAAAAAATAAAAATAATTTATTACAAAAAGAAATTGATAATGAAAGAGGATTAACATTTTCACCATTTTTTATAAATAGACCAAAAAGTTCAAAATCAAGTTCAACAAAAATAAAAACAGTAGAAAATATAGGAAACAATAAGAAAAATAATCAAACATATAATCAAAATTTGACAGAAGTTTAATTTTAAAAAAAATAATTTTTTAAATATATTTTTAAAAATAAATCAAATAAAAATTTAAAAAAATTTATTTAAAAAAAAAAATGAAAATAAATAATGAAGATACAATTGGAATAGATGTAAATATAGGAAAACCAACAAATAATTCACAAACAGTAGCAAAAGAAGATATAGATATAAATTTAGATGATGATTTTATTCAATCAAATATGCCTCAAGCAGAACAATTAGAAATTATAGATGATACTCCATTAACAACAATAAATATTCCTCAAGAAACAACTCCAATAAATGATAATTCAAATAATCAAAATCAAAATTTTAATCAAAATCAACAAAATAATAATCAAAATATTCATCAACATAATAATCAATGTAATCATCATCAACATAATCATGGAGAAAATAATCATCAACATAATGTTCATATGGAAAATTTATATAATTTTAATTATCATGGCCCTAATTGTCAATGTCAACAACATAAAATGAGTAAGTTTCAGATTTTAAAATATAAAATATTATATTATTGTTATATGATTGATGGAATGATTGAAGGAATATTTAATAGAATTATTATTCCTATTGAACAAACATTTTATAGTTTAATATTACCAGAATTTATTGTTAGAATTTGTTCACCAAGACATATTTTATTTTGGATTTTTATTTATTTTTCTAATTATTTATTATCAAAATCAAAATCAAATGAATTAATTGATAATATAATTAAATATAATTCATATTCAATTATTTTATCTATTTTTATATTTTATGTTGATTATTTTTTAATTAAAAAAAATCTTTATTACCAACAAGATAAACAATTAGAAAATTATTGTCTTAATAGAAATCCACAAATTAAAGTAAATCAATGTCAAAAATGTAAATCAATTGCAAGTATGAGAACTTTTCATTGTATGAATTGTGATAAATGTGTCATAAAATTTCAAACACATAGTTTATGGTTTAATATTTGTATTGGAGCAGCTAATGAATTATTTTATTCTATTACTTTAATTACTATATTTTTAAATTTTTCAATCACACTTATAATTTTTATTTATATTTCAAATTTTTATAGTGATTCACTTTTATATTATAAATTAAGTTTTAATATATGGATATTTGTTATTTTATATATGAATATTAAACATATATCTTATACTTATGATTTCTTTAAAAATATTTTATTTGAAAATTTAACTTATGTTGAAAATGAAAATACAAGATTAACTTATTTATTAAAAGATTATAGACAATTTTATAATCCTTTTAAAAAAAGTTTTTTTAAAACTATATTAGAAATTATAGTAAATGCATTTAATATTGATATTTATAAAATGAAAGAATTAGAAAAAGAAAATTATATTCCAATTGAAGAATCACCAAATGAAAAAATTGATTTAGATAATCCAATAATGTCACCTGAAGAAGAATTAAAATCATATCGTTTAATGTTAAAATTAAGAGAACCTTTTAAACCATTTGTTTCTAAAGAAGGTCATATTCATATGAGAATTGATGGAACAAGTGTTACTAATTGGAATATATTAAGAATTTTTTCTGTATTAGAATTATCTAATTCTCCATTTAATGACTTAATTTATTCACAGGCTGAATATGGAATAAAAAATGCAGAGAAAAATCAAAATAAAACAACAAATTAATATATTATTAATTAAAAAAAAATAAATATTCAATATTATAAGTTATTCAATAAAAATATTTTATAAAATTAATATTTAAAATATTTAAAAATAAATATATTTTAAATTTAACTTTTTTTTAATTATATTTTATAATAAAAATTTAATGACGGATTATGTAATAGGAATGGGGATTGGGGATTGGGGATTGGGGATTGGGGATTGGGGATTGGGGATTGGGGA
>JAJMZS010000513.1:0-27972 GCA_023807205.1 Isotricha prostoma | reverse complement strand
CATCACGAAAAATATATTCTATTTCTAAAAAATATTTAAATCTTATAGATACATATAATGATATAGATTCAATTTTAAATAAATATTTAAATTATAATCAAAATTATAAATATAATTATAATAAAACTTTTAATTTTAATAATAGTAATTATAATAATAAAGTATCAAATAAAAATTATATATTAACAATTAATAATTTAAATAGATATGAAAAAAATAATATTTCTCCAATTAAAAGTACTTCAAATAATTATAAAAATATATATGATAACTCAAATTATTCAAGTAAATCAAATCTTTCTTTGAATGGAAAAAATAATTCTTATTATCCAAGTCCAAATTTTAGTAATTATAATATAATAAATCAAATATATTCTTTTAAAAAAAAGAATAATAATTTTAATATTTTTTCTAATACAAATAATATTTTGAACAACAATACTTCTACTTTTAATTATATAATAAATAACAATCCTTATTTTAATAATTGTAAAATATTAAATGACAAAAATCAAATTTTATTTTCTTCTTTTTCTAATAATAAAATTATAAAATCAAAATTATATAATAAAAATCCAAATAATAATTATATAAATAATATAAGTAATAATAATGAATTAATTTCAGGAGAATTAACTTTAAATGATTCAAATTATTTAAATCAATTAGAAGAATTAATAAATAATAAAAAAAGTTTCTTTCTTTTATTGTTAGCATCAAAAAATAATAAAGGAATAAGTTGATGTAAAGATTGTATTATTGCTGAACCATATATTAAAAATAGTAAAAAATTAGTTTTAGATAATAATTATCTTTGGATTAATATACAAATTGATAAAGAAAAAAAATATTTATATCAATATAATCATTATTTAAAATTATCAATTCTGCCAACTTTAATTTATTTTAAAAATGGAAAAGAAATTTGTAGATTAGTACAACAAAGTTTATTTAATCAAGAAAAAATAAATAATTTTATATTAAAGTGTTTAAAGAATAATTTTTATTAATTAAAAAAAAACCATAACATTTTAAAATAAGTTTTTTATTATTAAATTGAATATTATTATTATATTTATTAAATAATTTTACAAAATTTAATAATATAAAAGTTTTATATTTTACCTTTTACTAAAATTATAAAATAAAACCAAAATATTTTATTTCTCAAAACACCCAAAAATAAAAATAAATTTTTATTTTCTATCAAAATTGATTAATTGTGTTTCATAATTTTCATATACTTTATAATTAATATAAGTTTCAAAATTAAGTAAAACTAAAAAATTATATTCCAATTCATTAAATTCACTTTGATTAACTCCTCCAACTTTTGCATAATATTCATTTGAATAATAATCATCTTCATTATATTTAATTGCTAAAATCATTGAAATTAAAATAAATCTAAATTTAAAAAAAATAAAATATATAATTTTTACCTATGAATATTATAATAAGTTAATTGAATATCATATTTTTCACATAATTTATCAATATAAATTAAACAAATTATTACTGTTGAAGGTTCTGGTTTTGAATATTTCATTAATCTATTTAAGTAATTATTAATAGTAATTTTTGGAGGTTTTTTACAAATAAAATTTTGAAAATATTTTTTATATTTTAATATTTCTTTATTTTCATTATTTAAATTTTCTTTATTTTCATTTTCTAAATTTTGATTTTCTTCTACTATTTCTTCTAATATTTCAGATATTATATTTATTATATTATTTGAATCATTAATATAATCAAAATTTTTATTTTTTGTTTTTTCTTCTTCTTTTTTTTTTAATTGTATTGGAATATTAGGTGTTATTTCTGACATAGAATTATAATTTGGTATTTAAATGAATTATTTTTTATTAATTTTATTTTTTATTATTTTATCATATATTTTGTTAAAGTTACAAAAATAAAAATATTTTATTACAAAAACAAATAAAATGTGAATAAACAAAAATAAAGATAAAAATGAAATTAAAATGATGTTTTTTAAGCATTCTAAAATAATATACTCATGTATATTTTAATTTAAAGATAATTAATAAATTTATTACTCAAAGAAAAAAATAAAAATATTTTTTTTAAATTATCAACATATAAATTTCCTTAATACAATAAAATAATTATAAATCATATTTTTATTTATATATAACATTAAAGAAAATAAGATTGCAAAATCAATAATATTTTGATATAAACAAATAAAATCTATTTATTTACTTTTTATTTTTATTTCTTGCTTTAAGTTTATTTAAAATAGTATTAATTTGCTTTTTATTAATTTGATTATCAAAAGAATAACTTTTTTTTGATATGTTTCTTAAAATGAAATATTATTTGTTTCACATTCCTCATTTGACTTCATATTTAAAAAAAATAAATAATTTTTTTTTAAAAACTATATCCTTTGGTTTAATTTGAGGAAAAAAATTAAAAGGGAAAATTATTTTCATTAATTGAATTTATTCTTTAAGCTCTTTTATTTATGCTTTTAATGTAATTTTCAATTTCCATTTTTTTAATTATTTTAATAAATTATGTTTTTATATATTAAATTATTATAGTATAATTAACTTTTAATTTAATGTATTTTTAATCATTATATTATTAATAATGATATAATTTAAAATATTAAAATTATTTATATGAAAATATTATATATTATTATTTTTCATTTAAAATTTTGATAAAGTGCCTTTCCATTTTACAAATTTGATTTTCATTTTCTAATAAAACCTTAATTTTATTATTAATTAAATAAATAGAATTATTTCTTAAATAAATATTTTTTGTTTTATCAATAATTTTATGATTAGAAATTATTTGTTTACTTTGTTTTATTTTTTGAAGAATAGAAATTGGATTTTTATCTTCAGAATCAAAAATTTTATTTATTTCTTCATTAGAAAAATTTCTAAATTTTTATAAAAATAATTTTAACATATAAAAAACATAATGAAATTCATAGCTTTTTAATTCTTCTAAACATATGAAAAAAACTCTTCTTCAGTTTTTAAATGTTCAAATTTTAATTTAATCATTTTTTTATATTTGAATTAATTAAAGGATAATTTTTTTATTTTTAGAATTTAAATTAGTCTTATTTTCTTTAATATTATTATTATTAATATTTTGCATATTTGTTAATAATTTATTTGAATTTTTGATATTGAATTTCTTTTTTTCAAATATTGTTTATATGAATTTATATCAAAAGATTTTCCTTTAAAATGATAAAAATAAATTTTGATATTTTTTTAAGTTATTCTCTTTCTCATCTAATTCTTTTTCTTATTCTATTTTTTTTATATTATTTAATAATTCATTTATTTCTTTTAAAATTTTTTTTTCTTCTTCATTATAATATCTTTGCCTATTATAATAATTAATTTTATTTCAAAAGAAGACGATTTATTATTAATATTTATTTTATTTTCTTTATCTAAACTATTTAAATTAGAAGATAATAAAAATTCTTTTTCAAAATTGTTATATTTTTTTTTACTTAATATAAGCATTTTTAAAAAAATTTTTTTTTATTTATTATTTCATTTCCTTTAAAAGAAATATTTGAAATTGATTTATTCTCATTATAATTTAATTTTTAATCTTGAAATTAGAATTGCTCAAACTTTGATTTTCATTTTTTGAAAAAATATCATTTTCATTTTTTTTTCCCTCTATTAATTTATCATTTAAAAATATTTAATTTTTTGTAAAAAAAATATATTTTTTGCTGATTTAGGGTTAAAAATCAAACTTTCAAGCATATTTTCTATATTATTTCCACTTAAAATTGGTTCTTTTTTAAAAATATTATAATTTTTTAATTAATTTTGGAATTATATTTAAACCTTTTTGTTTATATTTCAAAATTAAATCTTTAAATTTATGAGTTTCAAAATTTTTAACATCAATTTTTAAATAATGTTTTGTAAATTCTTTAAAATAAGAAACTTGGTTTAAAAAAGTGTCATTTTCTTTTTTTAATTTTTTTATTATATCTTTATTTATTACTAATTGATTTAATATTTCCTTAATATCATTTATTAATAAATATTTATTTTTTAATATATTTGAAATTTGAAAACCTTTTTTTAGTAATTCATATCTATTATTATTTTTTTCATTTTTTTTTATTTTACAATGAAATATTTTTTTATTTTCAAATTTTACTTTTAAAAATTTGTCAAAATATCAATTTGACTTTTTTCTCTTGAAATTTACATTTTTTTGTTTATAATTTTGAAAAAAATTTTGATTTAAATAATAAAAATAAATTTGTATAATTTTAAAATAAAAAAAAATATTTAATCTTCAATATTTTCTAAAATAAAAAGTATATTTTTTATATATTTTTAAATTATCATCATTAAAAATGAATTTTATAATATTTTATTATTTATTTTTATTTAAATTTAAATTGAATATTATTAAAATTTAATTATATATTAAAACAAAAAAAAAAACAAAAAAAAAAAAAAAACTAATTTAAAAAAATGGGATGTACATCTTCTGATATTCAATCAGATCAAGAAGGGAAAAAAATTAGATATAAAAAAAATAAAATATCTTCAGAATATACAATAGACAATTCAGAATATTCCTTATCAACAAAAAATTCAAAATTAGATGAAAGATTAAAAAATGATCCAAATTTGACAAAAGAACAAATTGATATAATTCAACAATTCAATAGTAAATTCAAAAATTCAAAAGGAATTCAAATATCAACTTTATCTAAATATCAAATTTTTTCTAATCAAGAAAATACAAATATTATTTCTATTCAAAGTAATGAACAATTTATTAAAACTTTAAATGAAATTAACCCTTTGATAGGAAATATAGATGAAAATAAAAATTTTATGATGTTAAAATCTAATTTAAATAAAGCTAAAACTAAAGAAAAAATCACTAATAAAATTTCTTCTATTAAAAATTTTAATTTAAATTTAACTCAAATTATTCATGGTAATTATAAATTTAAAATTGAATTAAGAAAATTAAAAAATGGTAATTTTGATATTTTTGATTTTAATAAATTAGATAAACCTATTTTAATTATTTTTTTTGATATTTTGTCAAATAAAGCAATTGAAAAAATAAAAGAAGTTAAAAAATATAATAAAGAAGTAAAAGGAAAAGATAAAGATTTTTTATTTTTTCCTATTTTAAACATATTTTTTAATGAAAATGATAATTTAAATTCTCAAAAAAATTTTTTAGAAATATCAAATTTAGATGATTGCTATATTTTAACTAATCCAAAAAATAAGCCATTTATTAAATTATTTGAATTAGATTGTTTAACGGAATCAAAAGTAGTTATTATTAATCATAATAGCGAAATAAGTTTTATATTAAATGATAATATACAATTTTTAACAATTGAAATTATTGAATTTTATTTACATTCAAGAAAATCAGAATATGAAAATAATTATTTTGAAGAAAAAACAAAAGATAAAATTACTAATATTTTCCAAAGTATTGATTATAAAAAATTTATTGAAAATTTTAAACATGATTTTTTAATTGAAGTTTTATTTAAAGAAATTGATAATAAAAAATATCCAGTTCATTTTAATTATATGTATAATTCTAAAGATGAAAAAAATGCAAAAAATTTTTTAAATAAAATAAAAAGAGATTTAGATAATAATGTAAAAAAATTTTTTATTGCTATCTCAGAAGTTAAAAAATTAAAAGGAGAAATGATAGATGCTTTTAATTTTATAAATGATATTTTTATAAAGAATAAATTTAAAACAAATTCAAAAAATTATATTTTAAATAGCTCAATAGAAACTTTTATAGGAAATTTAAAAAAAAAAAAATATTGTCTTTACTTTAATTTATTGAAAGATGATTCTAAAAATTTTTCAAAAATTTTAAATATATTATCTGCTAATTTATATAATAATCCTCAATTTGCAAATTTAGGAATTGGATATTCTATTATACCACAAAAAGAAGTTAAATTAAAAATAAATCATATTAAATGTAAATTAATAAAATTATTTAAAAATAAAAATGATCAAATGACTTATGAAGAAGAAAATAAAGAAATTGATTATAAATTAGAAGATGAAATTGTTATTTTATTGAATCCTAATTATTATATTAATAATGAAAATGAAAAAGAAAAAATTGTCAAAATTTTTGAATTGTTAATGTTAAAAAATATCAAATTTACTATTTGTATTTTTTCATATAGTGATATTGATTGTCAAAAATTAAGATATTTAAATTTTAAAGATTTAATATTAGAAAATTTTACTGATGATTATAATGATAAACTTAATTTAATTTATATTAATTCTTCTTTAATTGAAAATTATTGTTTTTTTTCTTATTATTCAGAAGATATTACTTTTAAATTATTAAAAATTAATTTAGATAATTCTCAATTAATTAATTTTATTCATTTAGATAAAATTAGTTTATTTAGTATTTTATCATTTAAAAATGATATTGATTTAATTTCTTATTGGTCAAATTTAAATGATAATAATATTGATAATGAAAATAAGAAATTTGATTATACATCAACAAAAGAAAAATATTTTAATTTATTTACCGAATCAAAATATTTAAATCAAATTTCAAAAAATAAAATTTTTACAAATTTAAATTTAAAAATTTTATATGAGAAAAATATGAGTTTTACAAATAAAAATAATTTCAGTGATTTTAATATTGATTGTATAGGTTTTAATATTTCTTTTTCATATCAAGATACTTTAAAAGAAGAATTTAAATTAAATTCTTTAATTACAGAATGCAAAAAAAAAGAAAGAAAATATCCAAATATTTTTACATATAATTTAAATGAATTAAAAACTAGAAATTTATATTTAAAAAATACAAATTGTTCAATGTGTAAAAAAGGAATAAAAATTGAAAATATGTCTTTTTTTTATTGTAAAGAATGTAAAGAAAAATTTACAATATGTCTTAATTGTTATAATGAAATATGTTTTAAAACAGAAGAAACAATTGAAGATGATTTTATTTTATCAAGTTTAATAATGAGTAAAGATAAAATTAAAAATAATGATAAAAATAAAAATAATAATAAAATTTTTCATGAACATCCTCTTATTTTTATATATAATTATAATAAAAATTTTTTATGTTGTTATTTTAAAGATATTTATGATAAGTTTAAAAATATGAAAAAGAAAAGAAATAATATTTGTTTATGTCCTTTTTGTGATAATTATATTTATAATGATAGTACTTGGTTAAATGTTGTTATTTCTCATTTTAAAAATAATTTTGATAGTTCTACTAAATCAAAATTTGATGAAATTTTTATTTGTGAAAATTGCTTTGAAAAAAAGGAATTTGAAAAATTCAATCATGAAATTAATCTTACAAAACAGAATTTATTAGTTATGAAAATTTGTAATAAGATAAATTAACAATTATAATTCTTCAAATCAATTTATATTAATTATATTGAATTTAAAAATATTATAATTTTCTATTTTATAAATAAAAAAATCTTTAATCTAATAAATTTATAAAAATATATTAAATAATTTCCTAAAAAAATAAAAAATATATATATATTTATTATTTTTTATATCTTCATATTATTATTTAATATAAATTTTAAGATTATAGAATTTTAAAATAAAATTTATATATCACAAATATTATTTTTAGGCTTAAATATTTTTTATTTAATAATTTATTTATTAACAGTTCATATTTATTTAAGTAAAACTGATAATAATGAATTTAATGAAAATTGTTTTTTTTAATCATACACTTTTTTAAAGAATAATATCTAATTTATCATATGATGTGACTTAAGTTTCAATTATGTCAAACAAAAATGAATATATAAAAAAATATAGAAAAAGAAGAATTAAATGAAAATTATTCTTCAAAAAAAATAATAATTTAAAAAAACATATAATAATAAAAAACTTTAAAAAATAAAAAATTCTAAAAAAAAAATTAAATTACATTAATTTATTATTTAAAACTATCATTTTTCTGAAAAGAAAAATCATGATAAACATTAAATTCCTTCATTTCTAAAAAAGAAATATCATTTTTATTTTTCGAATTTATAGAATTAAAATTATCATCAATAATTTCAACACTTTCATCAGTAAACATAGGATCAAAATTACCAACATCTTCAAAATTATGAAAATAAGGTTTAAAAGGAGGTTCAATTTGTTTATGATAAACAAGATCCCAATTAACATCATTAAAATAAGGATGACTTTGAATTTCTTTTAAATCAAAATTATAACCTAATCTTTTTTCAGGTTTAATAACAAGTAATTTTTGAATAAAATCAAAGGTTAAATCACTAATTTTATTATGATGATAAATTTGTCGATTATAAATTTGAATATTTAAATTTTTATTTTTTTCTCTAAAAGGAGGAAATCCAGTTAACATTTCATACATAACTGAACCTAAAGAAAACCAATCAACAACTTTTTCATATCCTTTTCCTTTTAAAATTTCTGGTGCTAAATAATCTTTTGTTCCACAAAGTGTATATGCTTTAATATAATAATTTATTTCTGAAATTGATGTTCCTGAAATTGAAATTGATCTTTCATTATTTAATATTTTACTTAAACCAAAATCTACTAATTTTATATGACCTTCTTTATCTAATAATATATTTTCTGGTTTTAAATCTCTATAAATTATTTGATTTTTATGAAGACATCCTATTGCAAGTACTAATTCACATATGTAAAATTTTGTCTGTTTTTCTGTAAAATTTCCCTTTTTTTGTAAAAGATAATAAATCTCTCCTCCTATCATAAAATCTGTTAACATGTATAAATTATTTTTTGTTTGAAATGCATATTTTAAACTTATTATAAATGGATGATTTATTTTTTCTAATATTTCTCTTTCTGTTTTTGTGTGATTTATTTGTTTTTCTTTTTTTAAAAATTCTTTATTTAATATTTTCATTGCATAATATTTTTCTGTGTATTTATTTTTTACTAATAATACTTTTCCAAAACTTCCTTTTCCTAATGTTTTTATTTTTATAAAATCTTCTATTGTATATATGTGATTTTTTTCTTTTAAGATTTCATTTTTTTCAAAATCTATTAATATTTCTTCTTTTTCATTTAAAGATTCTTTTTCATATCTATTTTTTGGTAATAAAGCAGAAATTATATTTTTAAAAAATATATATATTTTAAAACATATATCCTTAATTTTTTCCATTTACATATAAGAAAATTGTATTCAATTAAAAAAATAAAAAAAAATTTAAAAAAAAATTTTAATTTGACAAAAAAAAAAATAATGGCTTCAACTCAAGAAATATTAATAGAAGAAGAACCTTTAGAATTTTTTTTAACCTGTTATTATTGTGGAAAGACAATAAAATCAAAGAAAAAAGTATCAAATAATTTACCATTAATATTAAGAGATAGAGGAGATTCATTATGGAGAGGAAATAGAATAATTGATATTACAGTTTGCCCAAATTGTTCAAAAAAATTACCAAATTGTTCAATTTGTAAATGTCCAATTGAAGTAAATAATTCAAATATTAACCTTAGAACTAATTATAATAGATCTTATTCAAATTTAAAAGATTCTAATGCTAACGAAAATAATGAAAATGAACAAAAATTTTGTTATATTTGGTGTATTAAATGTAAACATGGAGGACATGTTGAACATTATTTAGAATGGTTTAATGATTATAATATTTGTCCTTCATTTGAATGTAATTGTAAATGTAATGATGAAATTGAAAACTAAAAAAAAATAATTTTTGTTTTATAAATAAAATTTAAATTATAATATATCATTAATTAATATTTTTTTTTAATTATTTTGGATTATATGTTTTTTTACCTGAATCCCAAGGTAAATAATGATATTTAATCATATGAGCAATTTGATGTCTCATTGTAAGAATAAAAATAAATAAGAAATATACTAATAATAAAGGCCAAAAAACAGGAATATCAAAACTTTCAAAGAAAGTTAAAATTATTCCAATTATTAAAATCCAAAAATAACCATTCCAAAATTGATATTCTTTTAATTTTCTATAAAAAGGTTTAAATTCTTCATTATTTCTTATTGGTAAAAATGAATTTTCTTCACTTAAATTTTCTTCTGGGTCATCTAAAGGAGAAATAAAACCAATAAAAGAATTTAAAAAATGAATTCCCATACAATATGTTAAAGCATAATAACCTTTTGTTATAAATATTCTAATTATATAAATTATTAATAATATAAAAACTATTATCCATCTTTCTTTTCTATATTTTATTAATTTATCTTTTATTGCATTTGAATATATATTTATCTTATTAAAAAATGATGATGATTCTTCTGTTGATTTTTGTGATTCACCTTTTTCAAAATATGTACTCATTTATTTAATAATTTTTATTTCTTAATAATAGTTTTTTATTTTTTTTATAAATAAAATAATTTATAATTTTTTTTCCCTTATATTTTTTTTTAATTTTTTATTTATTTTCCCTTTATTTTTGTATTTTTAAAATAATTTTTTAAAAAATAAATAATAAAAAATTTTTTAAAATTAAAGAAACAATTTATTTATATTAATTTTTTACACCATTATCTAATTAATACAATAATCAATCATGAACCAAATTTAACTATTTTGATAGATTTAAACATATCTATAATATATTAAATAAAGAATAAAATTAACCATTTTTAACACAATTTTAAAAATTTTTTATACCTTGAATCTAATATATAATCTATAAATTTCCCAACTAAATAAAATGCTTTTAAATGACATTTAATTCCAATCATTCTTAAAGAAACATATAAAAGACTAAAAACAAAAGGAGAAGTTTGTGCAAGAAACCTACTTTGTAAACTATCTATTAACCAACATTTTCCAAATTTAGGATAAACTGCACAATAAGCAGAACAAAAATACCAAAAAAACAAACTAAAGAACCAAACTAAAGAAAAAAAAGAAATTAATTTACATTTAACAATTTTAATAAATGCATCAATTTTTTCTTTACTAAAATCTCCATTTTTAACTAAAATTTTTAAATGTTTACTATAATCAGAAATTAAATTTACAAAAAAACAACAAACAATAGTAGAAAAACAAGCAAGAATAACTTTTGGTAATCTTATCCAAATTGAAGTATCACCTTCATATCTTCTAAGTTGCATACTTTGACTAAAAAAAAATGCATTCCATCCTGTATTTAAAGTAAAAACTACAAAAATTGTTGCAAATTTTACTGTTGTTAATTTTGCATTTGTAGATATGAAACATGCATTTAAAATTGATTGTTTATGTAAAATTGAATATGCGTATGTTTTACCAAAATTTCTTTTATCATATTCTACTGCTTTATCATATGGAAATCCTTCTATTTGATCTTCTGTTGGATTTTTTATCTCTTCATCAATTGGATGTTTTTCATTTATATTATCTTTTTCTGTTATTTTTTCTTCATTTTTATTTATTTCTTTTTCTTTTTGTACACATTCATCATTTGTGTTTAAATTATGCTCATTTGTTATTAAATTATCTGAACTTATTAAATTACAAAATTTTGAAACTTTCATTCCTATTGGAATATTTTCATTTGATATATTTATTTCTTTTCCTGATGATTGACTACATGTAGTATGATGATTTTTATCTATATCATTTATATTTTTTAAATTATTTTCCATATTCTCATTTAAAACTAAATTTCTTTGAATTGGATTTGATGGATTTTGAAATGAATTTAAATATTTATATAAAGGCTTTAATCTAATAAAGGCAAAAAAACCTAAAATAATTAATTGAGCAGATATAAAAATAGTATAAAGCCAATGACCTAAATTCTTTTTTAATCTTTTTCCATTAAAAACTAATTTATAACATCTAACAACAAAAATATTAGAATTGAAAATAGACTTAACGAAATTTTTACTTCTTTTCATTGCAGCTTCCTCAGCATATTCTTTACCACAATTACAAACAGCTTCAAAAATTTTATTCTCAGTTTCTATTGATTCTAAATCACAATCTTCTTCACAAAAAGTAGCATTAACATATAAAGAAGTTCTTTGATTAAAAGGCATTCCAAGTGAATCATCAGCATCATAAGGAGTACAAATATCATTAAAGAAAGAATCTGATTTATCTGTTAAATCAATACCATCTTTTTGCATTATTACTATTTTACTTACATTTACTGTAGTATCTTCTTTTATTGGAATTTCTATCGTCACTTTTGAACATATTTTTGTGTCTAATTGTCTACCAGTTTTATCAAATACTTTATATATTACACTTTTAGTTGGGAAATCTTCACTTGTTACACTATCCATTTTTACTATTTCTAATGATTCAGATTCTGGAATTTTATAATAGTCTTTTAATTCTTTTTCACATTCCGAAAATGATATAAATGATTCAGTTGATGTTTTTTTTGGAGGATTTGAAGTATCATAAATTGTCATATCATAAGCATCTGTAATTATTTTTACTATTTTATCTTCTACATAATATTTACCTATATTATTTACTACAGAATTAAATGCTTCATTTGAAGTATCAGATAAAAATTTACCAATAATTGAAATTGAATCATCATTAATTTCAATAAGAGTTTTAGGTTTATTTATTCCTATAATATCATTATTAGAATTATCATTATTATTATCATTATTATCTGTGTTTTCATTAATATTATCTTCATTATATTCTTCTGAGTCATCAGTTAATGAATCAACCAAGTCAATTAAACCATTAACTGTTGAATTTACTACATCTATTAAATTACCTATTGAGATGCCTAATAATTTTTTTAATTCGGTTTTCCGTAAAATAAAACTCTTTTTCATATGTTGATTTTTTATCATTTGTGGAACTTTTGTTAATGAAATTTCATTTAATATTCTTTTGTTTGCATTGACTTGAGAAAAAATAAACAAAATAATTATGAAGATATATATTTTCATTTTATTAATTATAAATAAACTAATGATAAATTATAATTTAAACAAAAAGAATATTGTTAAATATTAAAGAATATTGAAAAATATTAACATATAATTTTAAAATAAAAATTTCAAAAATATGAAACAGTGTATATAAAATATATATAATATTTAATATTACATTTATTTTTGATTATTATTTTTTTATATTTATTATTTAATTCTTTATAATCATAAAGTAAATCTAAATTTTTTTGGTGCTTTAAGTAAATGATTAAATATTTTTCCAAGTGTTAAATCGTTGGAATAAAATATAAATTCATTATTAATATATTAACTAATAATAAAAATTGTAATTTTATTAAATATAAATATGAATTATATAATTCAAAAAAATTATTAAATATCTTATATAAATAACACAAAAAATATTTATTTAAAAATAAAAATCCTTTCAATTAATAAAAATATAAAAAAAATTTTTTTTTAAAATGGAAAATTCGAACAATATAAGAACAAAGGAAAAATCTAAAACCTCAAAAATTCGTTTAAGTGATTCAAAAATAAATACATTTTCTAATATATTAAACAGTCCTCCGATAAAATTAAAATCACCAAATATAGAAAAAAAAACAAAAAATTCAGAACATTTTAAATTTAACACAATATCAAAAAAACCTACATTTCCAAAAGAAAATGCATTTCGTCGTTTAAGTTCAATTCAATCTTCAAATATATTTTTAGAGCCAATTACAAATCCAAATTTAACTCTTGACATATTAAAAAAAGAATATGAAAATTATCCAAATGGAGAATATTCAAAAAATAAATTAAATAACATAAAATCATATTCTTATAATTCATATCATGGTTTAGTAAAAAAAGAAAATGAAGACAGAATTTTTGTATCAACATTAGTAAAAAAACCACATAATAAAAAAAATCAAAATTGGCCAAAAATATCATTTTTTGCAGTTTTTGATGGTCATGGTGGAGAAACATGTTCATCATTTTTAAAACATAATTTTTTAAATGTACTTATTGAAGATAAAAATTTTCCAAATGATATAAAAGAATCAATATTAAGCACAGTAGAAAAAATAGAAAAAGAATTTAATAAAAAATATGTAGATATTTTAAATAATAATATTGATTTAAGTGGTTCTTGTGCTTGTATAATTTTAATAATAGATAATAAAATATATGCTATTAATATTGGTGATTCACGAGCTATTATTTCATATGAAACTGGAACTAAAATTCAACCTTTAACAATTGATCATAAACCAAATAATCCAATTGAATATAATAGAATAAAAAAAATTGGAGGAAAAGTTTATATTGATCCAGATGATGATGATAGAGAATATGATAAATTAAAATTTATTGAAAATGAAAATGATTTTGATGATTATATTAAAGATAATTATATTTTTAGAATTTATCCTTGTCATTTAGCAGTTGCTAGAACTATTGGAGATTTAAAAGCTAAAAATAAAAATTATGGTGGTTTACCTGGAGAAATTATTTCTATTCCTGATATTTATGTTTATGATATTACTTCAAATATGGATTTTATTATTATTGGTTGTGATGGAATTTATGATAATTTATCTAATGAAGATATTATTGATTCTGCTTGGTTTGCTATTGAAAATTGTTGTAAAGATAGAAAATATGATATTAATCTTATTAGTTTAGATGCTTGTAATATGATTATTAAAAATGCTATGGATAAATTAAGTTCTGATAATTTAAGTGTTATAATTATTGGATTAGATGGATTGGAAAAATATATTAATCATCATAAAAATAGGGAAATTAAAAATGAGATTAAAAAAAAATAAAAAATTTATTTGTTATTTTGTTTTTAAAACATATTTTTTGAATTTTGATTTTGAGGTATTTTTAATTTTATTATAGGGTAATTAATTAATTTTAATATAATAAATGAAAAAAATTTAAAATATTTTTTTTTATTATTCTTTTTCTTTTTTATCATCACTATTATTTTCTTCATCATTTCCAGAAATTAATATTTTATTTTCTTCTTTTTCATTATTATTAATTTCATTTTTATTAACTTTTTGTAAAACTAAACTAATACTATAAGAAAAATCACCATCTTCGATTGCTTTTAAATTAAAATCCATATAATTTCTATTTTTAATTTCAATATTAATATTTTTATTTTCTATCATTTCATCTCTAAAACCTTTATATTCTAAATTAGAACATTTATCAAATTTAACTTTAATAATATATGAATCATTTAAACTTTCATTTACAAATATTAAAAATGCACCTCTTCTATATTGCATTTCAATATAATATACTTCACTTTTTCCAATATATTTTTTTGGTAAATTCCAAAATATTTCTTCTTTATACATTGATTCAATTTTTGTTACTTCAAATTTAGGATAAATATTAATATAAATTTGATCTATTGTTTTTTCCCATTCAAAAACTATTAATTCAGTATTTTTTGGTGAAATAATAATTTTAACACAATTTAAATCATTTATATTTTCTATATCATTACAATAATCTTTTGTTATTATATTCATTCCATCATTTTCTGTAAATAAACTTAATGAAATATTTTGTTCTTCTGTATTATTTTCTATTGCATAAATTGAATATCCTAAATTTTCATTTATTAAAGATTCATATGTAATACAATTTTTAATTTTATAAATATCATTTGTTTTAACATTTTTATTAGGATTTAATTTTAAAAAAGAAATAAATAAACTTTTAATTTGACTATTTAATTTTTCTTCAGATATTTTTTCTGCAATATCTAAAAATTCAATTTTATTATTTGAAATTGCACCAATTGAAATTTTAACTTGACTATCACTATAAACATTAAATAATAAACTATAAGTTCCTTCTTTTAATTCTGTTTCAATAATTCCAGAATTACCAAAAGAATATTGTGAATTAATGTATTCAAAATTATAATCAATTTCATCTGTATAATATGAATTTGATTCATTAAAATCTGAAGACATTGTTCTTATTCTTCTTATATAATTTTCAGTTACTATTAATTTTGCTAAAACAAATCTAAAAAGTAAAGTATGAGGTAAAGTCATTATTAAAGATATTGTTGTTTTTTTTTCTACTTTAAATTTTAATAAATTTATATTACTATCAGATAAAAGAATTGTTTTACTTTCAAAATGATATGAAGGATTAAAATTTAATATATAAGTATTATCAAAATGTTTAAAATAATGATCAAATTTATAATATATTAAATTTTCATTTTTTAAATTTTCTTCAGGAAAAAATTTATTATTTTTTATATCTTCATCATTTATATAATGTTGGAATTTAATTATATTATTTTGAGAATCTCTATTATAAGGTAAATATAATTCAACATATTTTCTTCCATTAACTTTAAAAACTTTTGTAATAAAAAAAGAAATGTAATTATTCTTATCAAAAAATTCATTTGATAATATATCTTTTTCACCATATATTATAAATGAACTTTTTGATTTTATAGTTTCTTTTAAAATTTCATAAAATTCTTTTTTATTAACAACTTGATGATTATAAACTTTATTTAAATAAGGAGTAATAAATTTAAAAATATCACTTGCTAATAATGGAATAGTATTAACATAATTTTCAACACTTTTTGCAATTGATTTTTCTAAAATATAAATCCAAAAATTTTTATCACTTGGATGTAAAAAAAGAGAATTTTTTAATATTTTATTATCAAAAAGTAATTTTCTATTTTTTCCATTTTTAAAATTTTTAATTTCAAATTCTCCTTTTTCAATATTAAATCTGGTAAATAAATGTTTAAAATAACTTTTTTTCTTTTGATTTAAAATAAAAATACAATTAATAATATTAATATTTCCATATTTATTAAGTAATAAATTTCCTAAAATAATTTCATCAAAAGTTACTTCTTTAAATTTCATTCTTCCATATTTTGATTCTTTAATTAATTTAATATCATCTTTTGTTATTTCAAATTCAGAAATATTATTATCAATATATTCATCACTTAATAGTTTATGAATTTTTACTAATTTTAAATCTTTATCTAATTTTTCTTTTTGAATATTAGGAGTCATTGAATTAAATCCTTTAAGTTCATATTTTTCAAAACGTATTTGATTTGCTGCAATATCAGAATCTTTTATTTCTTTTATTAATTTTTCAAAATTAATTGGAGGAATATTATTTATTTTTTCTTCTTCTTTTTTTATCGAATTATTATCTTTTTCCTCTTCTTTTGATAATTCATTTCCTGGAACATCTATATTACTTTCTCTATATTATTTTTAAATTTTTTTTTATTTTTTACTTTGATGTTGTATTTGAACTACAAAGTAAAACTCCCATTTAAATTTATTTTTTATTTTTATTATGCTTAATTTTTCTATTTAAAATTTGATTTATTTATTACAAATTAAATTTTTTAAATAAAAAAATTGTTTATTTATTCTTCTTTTATAAAATTCTTTATTTGTTCAAGTTTATTAAAAACTGAATTTTTCATAGAAACATTATTTTCTTTTTCTAAAACAGGATCAAGAACAGAAATTTTAAAAGCGTTAAGCATTTTTAATAAATTTTCACTCCCAAGACTTTTTTTTAACCCTTTAAAACAAGGCCATACTTCTTTTATTATTTCTTCACTAGATAAATTTTCATAATTTAAATCAAAAAAAATATCAGTTAAATCTGTATAATAATCCATTCTATCTTGTTCTTTATTAGGATCATCCATATTAAAAATTATTAATTAAAAAAAAATTTTTTTGTTCTAATTTTAATAAAAAAAATGAATGACCCTTTCAAAGAAAAAGATAGAATGAAATTTTATAGTACTTTAAATGATGTTTTTTTAGATATGTCAAATACTAAACTCTCAGCAAGTCAAATTGATAGAGATACTTTAATTGAACTTGATAAAGCAAAAAGAAGTCTTGGATGTGATAATTTAACTAAAATGTATAATATGTATATTCAAACTATGATTGAAAAACCTTTACAAGAAGAAAATGATCCTAAAATAAAACAAGCTACTCAACAAAAAATGCAAAAAGTAAGTCAATTTGTTAGTGCATAAAATTTAAATAAATAAATATTTTTTTATTTGATTTAAATTTTAAAAAGTAAAAAACTTCAAAAAGTTACATTTAAATAATAATTGAAATAAAATATTAACACCACACAAAAAATAATGAAAAAAATTGAAAAAATAAAAAAAAATAATAAAAATTATTAAAAAACATATAAAAAAAATTGAATATTTTAAATATAATAATATAAATTAAGTAATAATTGAATTTTTCAAACTTTCAACTGTAACAAAACCACTTTCAGTTTGTAATTTAATTCCATTATACATACAAATACAATTATCATCAGTTCTAAATAAATCAATTGCTTTTTTATAATATCCACCACTTATTTGATTAACAATTGATTTATCTAAAATTGTTCCTTCTAAAAAAACTTTATCTCCAGGATTAGAATTTTCATTTGGTCTTATTAATTCAAATATTTCTTTTTCATTTTCTTTTTTTGAAGCACACATTATCATTCCATTTGATTCAAAATTTTTTCCAAATCTTTTTGGTTTTAAATTTGAAAATACTATAACTTTTGAATTTTCTATTTTTTCCATTGGAATATAATTTCTTAATCCTGTTCCAATTTTTCTTATTTTACCTTCATTTAAATCTATATCTAATTCATATATATCATTAAATCCTTCCATTATTTTTATTTTATTTACTTTTCCTACTCTTAAATCACATAATTTAAAAATTTCATTTTTATCTAATCCTTTTTTACTTTGCTTTGTTTCTTTTATTACTTTTTCTTTTTTTTCTTTCTTTTTTTCTTCTTTTTTTCCTTCTTTTTTGTCTTCTTTTTTTCCTTCTTTTTTGTCTTCTTTTTTTCCTTCTTTTTTGTCTTGTATATTTTTTTTTTCCTCATTTTCAATAAAATTTAATACCCCTCCAATTAGAGAAGATGGGGTTTTTATTTCTTCTTTTTCTTCTTCTTTTGATATTGATTTTGTTCCTAATATTTTATCTAAATCTAATAACATAGAATTTAATTTTGAAAGTGAGTCTTTGAAAATTTCATTTACTTTTATTTCTTGTTTATTCATTTTTAAATGATTAATTTTTAGATATTTATTTATTTAAATTTTAATAAATATTAATTATTTTAATTATAGGATGGAATTTAATTATATGGAATAATTAAAATAATATTATTTATTCTTTTTATTTCGATATTTAATAAAATTAATTAATATTGAAAAAGACAAAGAATAAATTATTTATTCAAAGATTTGTTTGATAAAAGTATATATTTTCTTATTTTTTTTATTTTTAAAATTATAAAAATTTTAAAAAATAAAAATATTTAATATTTAATAAATCTTAAAATTAAAAAATTATATAGTTTTATTATAATAAATATTATAATATCCCCCAAAATATATAAAAATTTTATAAAATTATATCAATATCAATAATGTAAAAATATAATTAAGTATGACCATTATTATTATTATTATTATTATTATTCCCATTAATAGTACTTTTATCCATATCTAATAATTTATCAATATTACTTAAAGAAGCTAAAATTTCTTTTGGTATAATAGAAAGCATATTTTTAGTTTTATAAATAATTGAATTTAAATTTTTGACAAATGGAATCCATAAAAAAAATAATCCTAAAAGAATAAAACTAAGATAAATAATAATCATAATAACAAATTTAAAATATGCTTCATCTAAAAATTTAGTTAAAACATCAATAGTTATTTGTTTTAATTGAATAAAATTAGGAATCATAATAGAAGACATAAGAATATTTAAATCAGAAACACTCTCTAAATTAAAAAAATTAATAGGATCATTTTTTTTATAATTTTCCATTTCATTTTCATCACTTGGCCAATTTTTTTTATTAATTTCTAATCCAGTTGTAGTTAAATTATTCATTGGTTTAGTTTTATCAACATAAATCATTGAATTTTCTTTTATAAATCTTATTTCTTCTAAATAATATGAATTCATAATTAAAATACCATATCTTGTTGCTCCATTTATAAATAATAAACATTCTTCTTCACTTATAAAATATTGATTTGTTCTAAAATCACATGGTGATTTTGAATTCATTATATTATATTTTTCTATAAAATTATATGGTAAATTTTTTCTTTTTTTATTCATATAAGTAAAGGAATTTTTTCTTATTACATATATATCTTCTAATAAAGTATGTAATGTTATATATGAATTTTGTAAATGTACATTAGAATTGACATCAAATAAATATTCTCTTAAAGAATTGAAAATTTCATAAAAACAATTTTCAATTATTAATTCTTTTTCAAAGTAAGTTTCATTAATTATTATATTTTCTAAATAAAAATAAAATAATACAAATAAAATAATAAAAAAAACCATAACAAAACATAAAAATAATCCAAATCTAATTTTAAAAATTCTAGAAGATTCTAATTTTTTAGCTCCTCTTTGTACTTTATTATTATCATTTTCATTTATATTTTCATTTGAATTAATTAAACTTTCTTCATTATAATTATCTTCAAAATTAATTGAAGCATCAAAATCATCTTCATCGTAATGTAATTTTTTACTGAAATTTTCACATTTATCAAGAGAATTTTTAATAACAGAAGTTCCTATTTCAAAAAAAACTTCAATATAACTTTTTTTCTTTTTTGCAACTTTATTATAAGCATAATTAATAAGAAAATAGATTCCAATTACAATAAAAAAAATAGAAATAAAACCAATTATTAAAATAATTTCTAAATTTTTAATTATTAGTTTTAATTCATCTAAATAAGTTTCTCCTTGTGTTTTATAAGCATCAATTAAAATATTTAAACTATTTTTAATATAAAAAAATGCATCTTGTTCACTTTGAACAATTAAATCAATTTTTTTTGTTACTATATTAAATAATGCAGTTTGTGCTTCTAAAAATGCACTTTGCATTGTAGTTTTGATATTTTTTATAGTCAAATTTGATACAATTATATTTTCAGTTTCAATAAAATCTTCATATAAAATTTTATAATTTTTTTTTGAAAAAGTTAAAACAGAAGAAGTTGATGCAGAAAGTAAATTATGGCTTTCAATAAATAAATTCATTGATTTATTAAATATTAGTTGAATATATTCTTCTCTTGTTGATTTTGAAGGAATTGAAGTATAATTTTCATTATTTAATAAAATAAGTTCTTTTATATAATAAACTCCAACTGAATTTAAAATTAATAATCTATATGAATTTGTAACTAAATTTCCTATTTTTTTTACTTTATCTACAGAATTCAAAATGTAATATAAAGAAATAATTCCCATTGAAATTAATAAAATAAATGCAATAAATGACATTTTATTTAATAAATAAATACTTTCTTGTGATTCTTGTTTTTTTAATGCATATTCTATTTCTTTAATTAAAGGATTGTCTGAATTTGAAATATCATTTCCTATTTTTATATTTTGATTTGTATTAATTGAAAAATTATTTTGAGTTAAATTTACTTCTTGATTATTACTTTCTTCTCCATCTTTTTTAAGTTTTCCTTCTTGCATTCTTTTTTCTACTTGAGAAATTTTTTCATAATCTTTTACTTCAGTTAACATATTTTTTGAAAAATCATATTTTAAAAATTTAATTCTTGAATAATTAACCTTATAATATTCATCTTCTACTTTTGGTTTATTTAACAAATTTTTTAGATTATTATTTTGAATATTCATACTTGGAGTTTTATTAATTAAATTCTTATCAGAAATTTTATTTTCAGAAATAACATTTGAAGAACTTTCAATATCAGAATTTTCATCATCTTCTTCATTATTTTCTTCTTCTTCATCTTCTTCTTCTTCTTCTAATTTTTTTTTTAAAGCTTCTCTTTTATTTTCTTCTTCAATTTCTCTCATTACTTCTTGTTTCATATATTCTCTTAATGTATCATTTCCTCTTTCTTCAACTCCTTCATATGTTAAATCATCTATATTTAATTTAAAATTAAAGTTTGAATTTGGTATATAATTTATATCAATATTTAAATTTGGTACTACTAATTGATTATTATTGTTTTTTTTATTATTTGGAATATTCCCATCATTATTTAATAATGTGTCATAGTTCGGTTTTTCTAATTTGTAATTTGTGTTATTATGTTTTATATTTGGTTTATTTTTTGATAAATTTGAAGTTAATGGTAAAACTTTTGTTGAGTTTATTAATTTATAATCAGTTTTTTCAAATTTAAAAATAAATCCAATTATTTTTTTATTTATTAAAATATCACTTACAATTAAATTATAATAATCATCAAGAAAATAATTACTATATGCTTTATTTTTAGGAAATATAGAATGTTTTATTTCAATTAATTTAGAAGAATTATATTTTGAATCACAAGCATCAAGTCTTCTCCAAAATATATTATTTTGAGTTTTATATTTTTTATTTAAAATATTCTTTTTTAAATTTAATTTTTGTTCACTAGTTAATTGTCCGTTTTCAATTGCTAATTGTAAAAAATCTTCATAAAATTGTTTTATAAAATAAGTAATTTCAACATTATTATTTATTACTGTTGATGAAAGACCAAGATACGAAACTGCATTAGCAGAAAAATTTTGTATTATTAAATTTTTATTTGTCATAATATAACATATTTGATCATTTTTTCCATTATTATTTGTATGATAAAAGGCACTTTCTTTTGAAATTGAACAAGCAAAAAATAATTCATTATTTTCAGTATAAATTAATTTAATTTTTAAATTTAATTCTATTAAATATTTACTTTTATTCCTTCCAAAAGTTTTAATTTCTTTAGGTGTTATGGTATATTTTGTACTTTCTTCAATATATTTTCTTTTAAAATCATTTATTGTATTTCTTAAAACTTTTTTATGTTCTTTATGATAAATTTCTGGCATAATAATATCTAAACTTTTACCTATTAATTCTCCATATTCAAATCCAAAAATTTCAGTAACACTTAATGAAATATTACTAATTAAACCAAAAGTATCATCATTTCCAGAAACAATAATATATTGAAATCTATCATTTAAACTTAATGCTCCTAAATTTATATTTTCAAATTCATTTTGTTGTGGAATCTCAATTAAATCACCTAAATCCTCTAATATCATTTTATATTTAATTCCTTTTTCTTTATCATTTAAAACTTCATTTATAAAATCACAATATACTTTAATACATTCTATATCATTATTTTTTATTTTTTGCATTTTTTCAAATATTAAATTAATATCTTTTACTATTTTATTTATTTTTGTTCCACATTCATTTAATTTTGTTAAATCTTCACTTCCACTTGAATGAGATGATAATAATTGACTCCAAAAATCAATATATAAATTAGATGCATTTACTATTAAATTAATAAAATGAACATTTAAATTTTTATACTCTAATTCTCTTATTAAATCTAAATTAGCAGAATTATTTCCTAAAAAATCATCAATTTCATCATCAATCATTTTTTTACATCTAAAAATATTAAATTGTTGTTCTAAAGATAAGTTTAATTCTTCTATTCCTTTTAATAATTCACTTGCTTGTTTTCTTTTATTCATTTTTTTTAATAAAAATAAAGCATAAGCAAATCTTACTTCAATTGAATTTGGAAATTTTGATTCACAAAAAGAAAAAAGTGATTCAATATGTTGATATAAAAATGCTTTTCCATCATTTCCAAATTTAATTGAATTATTATACTTTTTTAAAGGACAATCTTTTAAAGTACAATTTTCTTCATATAAAACAATATAACCTTTTAAAGTTACATATGAAGTTCTGTCAATATCTTTATTATCAATTAAATAAATTAATGTTTTGATATGTTGTAATAAATCATCAGGTGAATTTTGATTTCTAAAATTATTTATTAAATGATGAAAATTTTGATTATTATTTAATAAAATAATAAAACAAAATATTGGTTCTGTTACAAAAAAAATTCCCATACAACCATCAAATTTTTTATGCCTAGTAAATTTTCCAATTAATAAAATAAAAGAAGCCCACCATAAAGTAAAAGATAAAAATTGATTCATAAATATTAAAATAACTTGATTAAATCTTGGATATACAAAATTATAACACATACTTAAAAAAGTAAATATATTTAAAGTTATTATTAATACATAATGAATATCTTCATCTCCATCTAAAGCCACAAAAATTACAGTTACAATTATTTTTGATACAGCAAAAAAAACATCTGGTTTTGAAGTAGTTTTTGATAATAAACTGTTTGATTCTCCTAATGAATATTCATAAAAAATTGATAATGCTATTAAATTAATAGGAATAAATAATAAAAGACTAATTAATGATATACCACAATTAATATAATAAACTAAGGAAAAACATTTTAATTCATCTGAATATAAATTTGTCTTTCTTTTTGTACAATCAAATGCACTCATTAATATAAAAAACATTGGAAGAAAAAAAGTTGTTGAAGTTAATGGAATAATTACCCTTACTATTTTAATTGGTACTTTTAATATTGAATATTTTTTTTTTGATTGTTGTAATGCAACATATATTAATATTATAAAAATTAATAAATTAACAAATACACAAAAATAATATATTATTAGATACATTGATTTATTTCCTTTTGAAAATGTTATTATTAAAAAATAACTTATTATTTGGCTTATTTCTCCAAATCTTTTTTCTTTTTTCCATTCAACATCGAACTAAAAAATTATATAATTTATTTTTTTTATTTTTACATATCCATCAAAAGGATAATATAATATTTGCATATATTGAACTAATAAACTTAAACATTCTATTAATAAATTTGATTTTTTGTCTTTTAAAAGAATAAAAAACATATTAAATAATATGTTTTTTACTTTATTTTGAAATTTTGCAAATTTACTTTCTTGTTCTGATAAATGAATTTTCATGAATATTTCATTTGTTTCTGGATTTGACATTTAAATTTTATTTTATAATAATTTATTATTTTATAAAAATTTTTATTTTTAAAGAACTTCATTTGAGAAAAAAAAATTTTTCTATTTAAAAATATTTTATTATTACATTTAGATTTGTTAATTTATTACATAAATGTAAATAAAATAATAGTAACTTAAGAAAACCTTTATAATTTCAAACAGGATTATATAAGAAAAATCTAATAAATTGATTTAATCTATTTATTTACAAAATTTATTATATTTTATTAAAATTTTTATAAATAAAAAAATTTTAAAAGTTTTATAATCATTGTAAAAATAATTACTTAAAATTAAAAAAAAATAATAACTAAAAAAAATTTAAAAAAAGCCAATAAATATTCATTTAAAACTTTTAAAAATCATCCTAAAAACAAAATTGATTAATAAAACCAAAAAAAAAAAATAAAAAAGCCAGAAAAAAAATCATAAATAAAAACACTAAATTACAAATTTCCATTTCCTTGTGAAACAACAGTAGTAAAACTAGCAACAACTTTATCTTTTTCTTTTAACATTTCTTTATGAGTTTTTTCATGAGCAGTTAAATTAGAACTTTGAGTAAATCTTTTATTACAACCTTCATAATTACAAATATAAGGTTTTTCTCCAGTATGAGTTCTAAAATGTGTTTTTAAATTAAAATCAAGTGAGAATTTTTTACCACAAATATCACATTTAAAAGGTTTTTCTCCAGTATGAACTAATTGATGTCTTTTTAATTTTGAATTATCTAAAAATTTTTTACCACAATTAGGACAAGTATATTGTCTTTCACCATGTATTTGTTGATGTTTTCTAAAAGATGAAGCATCATAAAATATTTTTCCACAATTTTCAACTGGACAAGTATATTTTTTTTGAGTCTCTTTATAATTTTTTAAATGTTTTGAAAAATTAGGTATTAATATATTTGAATTATTCTCATCACCTCCTTCAACTAAAACCCATTTTTTTAACCAAATTTCTTTTGTAAATTCAAATACATTTGGATATAAAATCCATCTTTGTTCCCAATGTGTTTTTTTACGTAAAAAATTATCGGAATTTTGTAAATTTGATTTATTTTCATTTTGTTTATTATCAATTAGTGAATTTTTGGAATTTTGGGTTTCTTTTTTTTTTTTTAATGATGATGTTATTTGGATTTTTTTACGAGGATTTGGAATTTGAGTGTTAGTATTTGGTTTTTTTTTCTTTTTTTGTTCTGGTTTTTGTAAAGGTGATGATTGAGATTGAGATTTTTTTGAAGATTTGTTTGATTGAGTTTCATTATCTATATCGTTTATAGGAATTTTTATTTTGAGGTCCATTTTTTTTTTTCTTTTTTTTTTATTTTTTTAATTTAAATATTGTTTTATTTTTAGTCTCATATTTTTTTATAGTATAAAATTAACTTATATATAATTTATTTTTTTCCTAAATTTATTATTCCAAACTTTAAATAATGTATAAGTGTAATAAATAAAAATTAAAAATATTTTTTTAATTATTTCATTTTTTAAATAGAATAAAATAACAAAATATATTTTTAATTTATATTTTAAATCAATATTAAACTAATAGAAATAAAAAACCTTTTTCTTAATTAAATACCACAAGTTTTAATTTTTAAAAATATCAAAATACAATTTTTACATTGGAATTAATTTTATAATTCCATAATGATGCTCATTAGAATTACTTCTTTTAAGATTTGAATTATAATTTCTATCACTATCAATTATACTATTTTTAAGTTTCTTTATGGAAGGAGAAGATTCTAATCTATGATTTTGACTATAATTTTTAACTTTATTATGTCGTTGTTTTTTTCTATTAACTACATTTTTATGAAGAGAAAAAAATAAAGAATATAAAAAATCAAAATAAATACCAGAATCAATTTTTTCATTAAATAAAAATAAATTATAATCTTTATTATTAATAATATTATCTTTAATAAAATTTTTTTCTTCTTCATTTTCACTTTCACTTTCATAATTAGAAAATTGTTTAGATAAAACTAATTTTTTTCTGCTATGAAAATTTCTTTTTTGAAAAAAAGGATGTAAATCAAGATCTTCAATATTTTCTAAAAAAGAAACTCTTGTTTTTTTTGAAGATTGAATTTGTTTTGTTCTTAAATTAATTGTAATATTTTCAAAACATTTTTTTAAATATTCTTTTGTTGTATGAGAATTTATTTTTAAGTTTTGAGAAATATAATTTTTTGCTTCTTTTTCATTTATTTTTAATAAATTTGCCCTTATAGAATTTATTTTTTTATATTCTTCTGAATGTCTATCTTGAGGAAAAAGTTCATGTCTTTGTTCAAATATTTTTAATTCTGTTAATTCATCCATTTATTTATTTTTTTTATATATGTTATTAAAAATTGAATTTATTTTAATCTTTTTTTATTTTATAAAATTAAGTAGTATTGGGTAAATGAAGTAAAAAAATAAAGTTTGAATCAAGTGAATTTTTTTACTAAAATTCATAGTGATATTTATGAAAAAAATACAAATTTTAATCTATAATGAAATACTTTTCAATCATTTTATGAGGAATTTTATTTATTTAAAATATTTTGAATATAATGCAAATATTTATATTCAAATTACATTATTTTCTTTTTAATTGATTTTTTCACTTTTTTATTATAAATAATATAATATTTTCAAATAATTTATTAAATATATTTGTCAAAATATTTTTTAAATAAACAATATATATTAATATTTTTTTAATATTACAAATATAATAAAGAATTTGTCAAATTTCTTTTTTCAAACTATTTTTATATAAACCATATATATTTATATAATTTTTATTATTAAATATAAATAATAATTTAATATTTTATTAAATATTTTTTATGGGAAAAAATTTAAAATTTCTTTCAAATTTTTTTTATGGGGATTGGGGATTGGGGATTGGG
>JAJMZS010000512.1:0-28086 GCA_023807205.1 Isotricha prostoma | reverse complement strand
AATCCCCAATCCCCAATCCCCAATCCCCAATCCCCAATCCCCAATTTGGAAAGTTATATGTATTTAAATATGTTTTATTTAATTATTTAATTTATTTATCATTTCAAAAAATTCACTTAATATATAATATTTCATTGATTATTTTTTTAAAAAATCAATAAAAATATCTTTTAAATTTATTTTATCAAAATTAATTTTTAAGTTCAAAAAAAATCATTTAATTCTAATATATTTAATAATATTATTCAATAAATTGAAAAAATTTAAATTAAAAATAAAAGTAATAAATTATTAACAAAAAATCCAAAAAAAAAATAAAAAATATTAAAAAGACTGGAAATTAAAATAAACAATTTTAAAAATCTAATTATTATCAATTGAATTTAATATACTTAATTTAGCTTGAATTGAATCAACAAGAAGATCAGATATTTTTTGTCCTAATTCAGGATTTTTTTCAATTCCTCCATTAATTTTTAATATTTTTTGTTTTTCATTTGCCAATTGTTCTAAATAACCAGCTTTAATTTTAATAGCTTGAATATTTTGTTTAAATGAATTTTTATTATCTTTTATAATTTTATCCCATTTTGCTTTTTCTTTTTTAATTGAATTCTCATTATCACTATTTAATTCACTTTGATTTCTTTTTTTTATAAAATCTTTTAAATAATCTATTTTTTTATTTGGTATTATTAATTTTTTTTTTCTATCAACTGAATTTGATAAATTAATTTTTTGAGGTTTTTTTATTAAAGCTTTTTTTATTTCTTCTGATTTTAAAAGAGGATTTTTTTCATCATATTCTAATTTTAAATCCCAATTATATTTTTTTGGTTTATTTGGATCTCTTTTTACTAAAAGAATTCTTCCTTTTTTATGATTTAATAAAGTATCTTTTATTATTTTTTTTTCAGTTAATTTTTTTATATTATCTTCTCTTTGTTTTTTTAATTTTTCTGATACTTCTATTTTTTTTTCTTGTTGTATTTCACTATAATCCTTTTTTGCTTTTATATATTCTTTAATTAATTGTTTATGTTTTTCTTCTTCTTCTTTTAATTTTTTAGATTCACTTTCAGCAACTTGAAATAAATGACTTTTAAATTTTGGTAATTCTTTTTTATTTTTTTTCCAATCATCTTTTATTTTATTATATTTATCTTCTATTTCTGTCATATTTTTAGAATGATTTTTTTTCATTTTTAATTTAAATTCATTTATTTCTTCTAATGAGACTGAATAATATAAAGATTTATTTTTATCTATTTCAGTTTTAAAATAATCTTTTTCATTTTGTAAAAATTGTTGTTGATTTCTATAATAAATACATTGATTTTTTTTTTTATTTATAAAATTCTTTTCTAATTCTTTTTGTTCTTCTGTTTTTTCTTCATTATGCTTTTGTAATTTTTCCATTGCTTCTTTATCTTTTTCTTCTTTTTGTTTCTTTATTTTTTCTCTATTTTCTCTTTCTTTTTCAATTATTTTTCTTGCATTATCTAAAATTAATCTTTCTTTTTTTTTTTTATTTTCTTCAATTTTTTCAATTTCTCTTTGTGAATTTATTTCAATTTTTTCTTCAATTTTTTTAATTTGTTCATTTTTTTCTTTATATTTTTTATAATATTCCTTAGTTTTACTATTACTTTTTTCTTTTTCTCTATCAATATTATTTAAAAAATTCTTAATTTTATCTCTTCTAGTTATTCCAGATTCTTCAGCCAAAATATTTTTAATTTGATAATCAAGAACATTAATTCTTGCATTACATAAAGAAGTTTCATTTTTAATTTTTTTAATTTCATTATTTTTAATATTCTTATCAACTTCATTTAAATTCATCATTCCTTCATTTTCAATAAATTGTTTTTTAGTTTCTAATTTTAATATTTTATTATTTAATTTATCTTTTTCTTCTCTACAATCTCTTAATTTTTTTAAATTTAATTTACTAATAATATTCTGTTCATCAGTTTTGTGATTTTTTTCTTTTTCTTCATTATCAAAAACATATTTTTTAATTTTATTATCATTTGTAACTTCAGTAATTAAAATTTTATCATCATCAATATCATTTTTAATAAAATCTAAACTTAATCCTAATCCTTTTGATACTCCATTTATTACACTATTTTCAATATTCATTTCATCTATTTTTTTTTGAAGATATTCTTCTCTTGGTTTTGTTTCTATTAATATTTTTCCTTCATTATCATCTGTGTTTATTCCTATGTGTACTTCTCCTTCTATTTCTTTTTGAATTTCTTGATTTTCTTCTGTTTTTTGAGTGGATTTATTTTCTTCTTCTTGTTGTTGTTTTATTTTATTTGGCATTTTTTTTAATTTTATTTATATTTTTTGAGAATTGAGGTGTTTTTCGAATATAATAATATTTTTTATAAATGTTAAATTTTTTTTTTAATTTAATTATTTATTTTTATAATTTATTATTTTTTTTAAAGGGTTAATGGAAATAAAAAGTATAATTAAAAAAAATAATATTAAAAAAGATATGTGATTATATATAATTATACATAAAAATTATAAGTAATTTATTTTCATTTACATAAAAAATAAATAAAATAAATATAAAATTCAAATATATTTAAAATTCCACATAATAAAAAGTTTAAAAAAAGGCTTAAAAAACTTTTATAAAAAAACCAAAAACCTCAAAAAAAAACCAATAAAATCTCATAAAAAAAAATCTCAAATAAAAAAAACTTTCAAAACAAAAAAAAAAAAACATATAAAAAAAAAAAATAATATTAAAAAAAAAATTTCAAATCAATGTGTATGTAATATTAATTAAAAATTAATTAAATCCATTTAAAAAAAAAAAATCCTGTTTACTTTTCTCCTCTAATTCTTCTAGCAAGTTGCATATCTTTAGGCATAATAGTAACTCTCTTAGCATGAATAGCACATAAATTAGTATCTTCAAACAATCCAACAAGATAACTTTCACTAGCTTCTTGAAGGGCTAAAACAGCACTTGATTGGAATCTCAAATCACTTTTAAATACAGTAGCAATTTCTCTTACTAATCTTTGGAAAGGTAATTTTCTAATTAATAATTCAGTACTCTTTTGATATTTTCTAATTTCTCTTAATGCTACTGTTCCTGGTCTATATCTATGAGGTTTTTTTACTCCTCCAACTGCTGGAGCTGATTTACGAGCTGCTTTTGAACCTACTACTTGTTTTCTTGGTGCTTTACCTGCTGGAGTTGTTTGTTTACGAGCTGTTTGTTTTGTTCTTGCCATTTTTTTTCTTTTTTTTTTTATTTTATTTTTTTTTTCTTCTTATATTTTTTTACACTTTTTTTCGTTAAATTTTATTGGCTAATTTTTTTACTTTTGGATTTTTTTTTTAAAGGTTTTTTTATATTTTTTATTATGTTTTATATTGATTTATTTTTATTATTTTTTTTTTCAGTTTTTTATTTTTTTTCTTTTAATTTTTATTATTTTTATATATATAAATTTATTTTTTTTATCATTTTAAAATCCATTTATACATTTTTTAACCAATAAATTTAAAGTATTTTCAATTAAAAAATATATAAAACTCAAAACTTAATTTTAAAAAAATAAAAAAACAAAAAAAAAAAAATGGACCGTAAAGTTTCAGGAAAAGGTGGAAAAAGTTTTGGAGCAAAAAGAGTTCATAAAACAACAAAAGATGTAATTCTTGGAATAACAAAACCAGCAATAAGAAGATTAGCAAGAAGAGGAGGAGTAAAAAGAATTTCTGCTTCAATTTATGAAGAAACTAGAAATACTTTAAAATCTTTCCTTGAAAATGTTGTTAGAGATGCAGTCACATATACTGAACATGCTAGAAGAAAAACTGTTACTGCTATGGATGTTGTTTATGCTTTAAAAAGACAAGGAAGATCTCTTTATGGATTTGGGGCATAAAATGTTTTTTTTTTTTGATGTTAATTAAAACTTTTAATATTATCATACAATGAATAAAATTTTTTAATTTAATTTTTTTTTTTTTTTTTTTAAGTTTTTATTTATATATATTTTTTTTTGAGAGTTTTCTATTTTTGGATTTTTTTTATTTTTTCCAATTTTTATTTGAATTTTTTTTATTTGTTTTTGTTTAAATTGTTTGAAAATGTTTTTTTTTAATTTTTGGTGATTTTATTTTTGGATTTATAATGAAATAAAAGATAATGTTTTTTATTTAAATTATATTTTTATTTTAAATATAAATAAAAAAAATTTTCAATCAGATTTTAAATAATAATTTTTTTTAAATAAAAAAAAATATAAAAATATATATAAATAAACACAATAAATATAAACCTTATAAACATAAATAATATTTAATGAACAGTATCCCAATTTTCAATATCTTTAATACTCTTTTTTAAAACAGTATTATATTTTTCTTCAAGTGTTTTTAATTGAATAAAATTTTCAAAAATAATTTGGTCTTTTTTTTCTCTTCCTTCATTAACAATTTCTTGAAATAATTCATTATCAGGTTGAAATTTTTTTTGATTTTTAATTTTATGTTTTTCTACATCAAAATCTTTACTCATTAAATCACTTTTTTTATATTGTTGATTTTTTAAAACATTATCAATAAGTAAATTTAAAGCAACAGGATGATATTTTTTATAATAATAATCATCATTAGTAATATTTCTTATTGGTTTTAATAAAAATTCATTATTTGAATGTAAATGTTCACTTTCTTGAATTCCTATTAAATAATTTATTTCTTTTGATAATTTTGGAATTATTTCTTTTTTTGATAATACATGTGCATTAACACAAGTTGAATTTGCTTTACTTTTTTTTGGTATTGATAATAAATTTATTCTCTTTTCTCCTTTTTTTAATCTTTCATTTGATAATATTTTATTTGGTTTTATATAAATTTCTGGGGATAAATCTGAAATATTTACATTTAATGTTTCTGGTTTAACTTTCATTTTTTTTTATAAATTTTTAAATAGTTTTTTTATTTAATTAATTTTGAGTTTTGAAAGTTAATTATTTAGTCTATTATGAATGAGGTTAAAACTTTTATTTTAGAATTAGATAATAAAGAAAAAGAACTTAAAAAAAATACTTCTGATGTTCAATCTATTGTTATTGAAATAAATAATTTAATAGAAAACTATTTAAAAAAGAAAGAATTACCAAAATATGAAAAAGAAGCTTTAGAGACTTTAAAACAATCTTATTCTTCAAATTTAGAATTGTCAAAAAAAAGAAATGAAATTGAAAATAAAAAAAAATTGATTGAAGAAAATTTAAAGGCAAAATATTTAGGATATGAAATAATAGATAAATCTTTAAATTTTAAAACTGTTTCAGAATATGAAGTTTTATATGAACCCATTTTAAATGAAATTGAAGAAGAATGTAAACAACTAAATAATATTTATGAACTTAATTCAAAATTTAATCAAACAAATAAAGACTTATTAGATTATTATTTAAAAGATTTACAAAAAATAAGAGAAAAAATAAAAACAATTCAAAAATCAAATATGAGTTTTGATACAATGAAATTAAATAAAATAAAAACTGATATTGATTTAATAAAAAAAGAAAAAGAAAAAATAAATCAAAAATTAGAAAATTTAAAAAGATATTGTAAAAATCAAAAAAAATAACTTTAAAAAAATTAGAATATAATAATTGTAAGAAAATAAATAAAAAATTTATATAAATGAATATTTTAAAAAAAAATAAGAAGTATTAATATAAAATTAAAAATAATAATTTTCTTTATTTTTAAATTCGGTCCCGAAAGACCCTTTCGAAAATTGGAAAATTTCTTTTTACGAGAAAAAGAATATTTTCACATATTGGATTAGTTTTCAATTAGCAATGCAGGCGCATCCGCAGAGCGTCACTTGCAACCTGAAAACCCCCGCCACAAAGATAAAGTATTTATAATTATGTTTATTATATACTTGATATAAAATTTTTGTTATGGGTTAAAATATTATAAATAATATTTATTTAAATTTTTTATTTTTGTAAAGACAATTTTTGATTATTTTTTTCATTTATTAATTTTTTAAAAATATTGTTATATTTTATATTTTAATTTAATGTCCAAATATAGAGGAAAATTATATTTTTCTTTCAATTTTTAAAAATATAGACTATTTTATATTATGTAAAATTTTTGTTTTGGATTTTGAAAATTCATTTTTTTAATAATTATTTTTGTATTAAATTAAATTCAAATATTATTTTATGAAAATCTCATTTTAAATTTATAAAAATATTCAATTAAAAATTTATTCTGAAATTGCATTTTTAAAAAGAATATTGAAACTAATATATAATTGATTATTAAAATTCATATTCAAAATCTATTTTCTAATCAAAATTTTATATAAATTAATAAAAGAAAAAAAATGTTTTTATTTTTTACATATATTTTCAATATATAATTTTATAAATATTAATATTTAAAAGAAAAAATAAAAACAAAAAGATAAATATACATATATTCATATTTTTATTAAAGAATAAAAAATTGAAATTTATAATTAACCTTCAATATATCATCAAATAATATTAATAATTTAATATTTATATATTTTTGGATTTTTAAATTAAATAAAATTTATTTAAAAATTAAAAAGACTTGACTTTTTTCTAAAAAATAAGAATTGTTTATGTAAAATAATATATAAATAATAAAATGGAAAAATAACTAAAATATTAAAATTGTATTATAATTGAATTTTTTATTTTCATTATTTTGGAAATTAAATTTAACAAACTCTTTTTTTACATCATAAGTATAAAAATGATTAATTTCATTTATATTTATTTTTGATTGGCAAAAAGAAGAAGAGAAAATTTTATTTGCCGAAACATTACTATCTTTATTATTAATTTCATATAATCCTCTGAAACTGAATTTATTAGTATTACTATCATAAAAAACTAAAATAGTAAAAAGACTACTTGTACTATTATTTAAAGCTAATAAAGCTTTACTGTAATTTTCATTTGAAAAAAAATTCATTTTTTTTAATGAACTAATAATTTTATTTTTATTTGAAATTTCTAATTTAGAAAATGATTTATTATTTTTTAAATTTTTTTTATATGAACGATTTAGATTATTATTAATATGAATACTATTATTTCCATTAAAATTTTTATTTTGATAATTATTATTATTTGGATAATAATTATTAGTTTGTTGATTATTATCTATAGGTAATTTTGAACCATATGTTTTATTTTTTTTATGATAACTATTTTTATAATCTTTTTTAATTTCATTTATCTTATATTTTATTTGATTATTCTCAGTAACTCTACTTGAAGAATAATTATTTCTTAAAGTATTAGGAGTATTTATTTTGACAAAAAATGGTTTTGTAAATGAAGTTTTACTTTTATTATGATATAATATTATAGAATTTGATTTATTTGAATTTGATATTTTAATCCTTTTAGATAAAGGATTGATTGTTTTTTTTGAATATGGAAATGGAATATGTTTAATTAAATTCTTTTTCAAATGTTCAAATTCTCTTGAAGAATTTATTTTAGATGAAGGTTTATTTTTTGATAATTTACTTTTATTTAAAGGTGATTTTATATTATCAAAAAATATTTTTTTATAATTATTATTTGTATTTTTATTATTCCCTGAATTTTGAATTTTTTTTTTTAAAATACTTTTCTTATTTTCAGCAGAATGATTTTTTAATATATTATTAAAAGAAATACCACTTTTCGATTTTTTATGATTAACATTATTAAATAATAAATTATTAAAAGTATCATTTTTCAAATCTTTCCCATTATTTTTTTTACAATCAAAATTACAATTATTGAAATTTTTTTTAAAATTATATTTTTTCTTATGATTATTATCAGAATTTAAAAAAGTTTTATTTCCTTTATTAGGAGTTTCAACTTCATTTTCTTCATTAATTGCATCATCAACAGCATAATTTTCAAAAATAACTTCTTTATTATTATTATTTTTTTTTAAAATTTCTGGACATAATGCCAAAAGATAAGAAGTAGTATTTTTTTCATTTTGTGCCGCTGCTCTTGCGACTAAATTATTATTTAAATGAACAAAAGATTTTGAAGTTGAAGTACAAAAATTTTTTGCATATTCACTTGAAGAAACATTATTTAATTCTTTTAATTTATTATCATTTTCATCTATTTCTATATTACAATCTAAATCACTTACATTTAATTCTATATTTGATATTTCATTTTCACTTTTTTCAGTTTCATCAAAAGAAAAAGGATTTAGTAATATATTATTAGTATTTTGATTATTATTTATATTATTTTGATTTAAATCTGTGTTTGGATTATTATTTTTATTTGAAAATTGTGTTGGTGTTGATTCTTCTATTTGAATTGATGTTTCATTTAATGAAATTGTACTTTTATCATTTTTTATTGAATCTGTTTCGTTTAAATAATCTTTTCTCTTTTGCATTTGTGCCAATCTTTTTTTTGCTCTTTCTGAATTCATATCAAATATTACTTTTTTTGAAATTGCTTGATTTATATTCATTTCTAATTCGTTAATATCCATTTTTTTATTATTATATTTTTTTATATTTTTCATATTTCATTATAGTAAAATATGAATAAAATTTATTTTATTTATTTTCTAAATTTGTAATATAAAATTAGTAATTTGATGTAAATATTAAATTTTTATTTTTTATTTTATGTTAAATATTTTTTATCTTTTATTTATTGTATAATAATTTTTTATTAATTTTAATTTAAAATTATTTCTTAAAAATGATTTTTTTATAAATAGTTAATATAAATTTTTAAAAGATTATTAAATTTTCAATAAATAAATGGAAAAAAGTGAATTAGAACAACAAGTAAATGATATAATTCATTGTTTTATATGTTTTGGTAAAGTATATAAACCATATATGTGTCCAAAATGTCATAAATTATATTGTTTAGATTGTTTAAAACAATGGTATTCAAAAGGAGCACAAAATTGTGCAATGTGTAAAACATTATTAAATTTTGATAAATTTATTCCTATTCCTTGGATGGATGATTTAAGCAACTATATGATACAAGAACAATCAAAAGTAAATAAAAAAAAAAATGAAAATTTAAAAAATTCAAATTCAATTGATAACGATGATGAAAAAATTACACCAAATGAATCACAAAATGAAAGTAATGATGAAAAAGAAAATAATTGTATTAAGACTTGTAATACTCATAATGATAATGATTTACAATATTATTGTATTGAATGTAATAAAAATTATTGCAGTGATTGTCTTTTATTCTCAGAAAATGATATTCATAAATATCATAAAATATTTAAATTATCTGAAATTATAAATTATAATTTACAAAAGAATATTGATTTATATCAAGAAATTAAAAATAAACAATATTTAATAAATGAAAAAAAAGCTATTTTTAATAATCAATTATTAGAATTAGAATATGATAAAGAAAATAAATTAAATAATATTGATAAATTTAAAACAAATGTAATAAGAAATATTGATAATAATATTGAAGATTTAAAAGAAATTCAAAATAATATTAATCTTAATAAAATGACTATTAAAGATAAAATTCCTTCATTTAATGAAAGAATATATGAAATAATTAGAAAAAAAGATTTAAATGGATATAAAAATTTATTAGATGAAATTAAAAAAGTTAATATAGATAATGACAGTATTAAAGAAATTAAATCTTTTTGTTTAAGTAATCATGATATTTTTTTCAAAATTTATCAATTTGATTTATTTGAAATTGAAAATTTAAATAATTTTGAAAATTTAGATTTATTTAATAAGGAATTTAATCATATTATTAATGATGTAAATGTTACCATTGACATTAAAAGGTTAGATGATAATGATGATATTTTATTTAATATCAAATTAGAAAAAAAAAATGATGATGAAAATCAAAATGATGAATTTAAATCAAATTTTTATATTAGTCTTTCATTTTTTGATAATTCTGAGAGGAGTTTTAAATTAATTGATATGAAAAAACAAAATAATTATAATAAGAAAGAATATAATTATAATGGAATGATTTATAGATATATTTATGAAAAAGCATGGAGTAATAATGGAAATCTTGCATTAAAATTATTTATATATGAATATAATAAAGAATAAAATAAATTATAAAAAATGAACAATAATTAATATAACAATAATAAAAGAAAATTAAATATAATAATAAAACAATTATAAAATAAATAAAATAAAATTAATTTAAATAATATTTAACATATGAACTGAAAAAATTATTAAATAAAATTAAAAAATAATGTTTCTTACTTATAATAATCCAAATAATATTCCATCTTCACAAAGTGTATATAATTCAAGTAGTTATTCAAATCAAATGATAAAACAACAATCATTTTATTTACAACCAATAAAACAAAATTTAGAAAATTCAATGAATTTAATTCCTCAAAATCTAGTAAATAATTTAATAACAGATCAAAATAATACAAATTTAATAAAAAATTTAGAAAATAATTCTCTAATGTTAAGTGATTGTAATAATGATTTCAAAAATATTTTTGAAAAATATAATGAGAAATTAATTCAAACAGATTTATCATTACAAAAAATTCAAAGAGAATTTGAAAAATATGAAAATATAATGATTAATATAATTGAAAATTTAAAAATTCAATTCGACATTTTAACTAAGAATAATAGAAATGAAAATGATTTAAATCATTATTCAGATAATTATATTAATTCTCTTGATAAAATAGTTGATCAAATGAAAAACAATTTTACTGAAATTATGACAATTAAAGAAGAAGAATGTTATTCAAATTTAAAAGGAATTAATTTTGAATGTGAAGAGTTAAAGATTTATTTTATGATTGAATTTAAAAAAATTTTGGAATATTTTAAAAATTTTAATAAGAATAATAAAGAAGAATTAACATATGATATTAATTCAAAAATTGAAAATCTTATTTTAAAGTTGAATAAACTGAAAAATGAACTAGTGTTCGTTAATCATAATAATGATAAAAAAAAAAAGGAGAATGAAGAGTTTTTAATTGACAATAATATAAATAATGAAAGTTATAAAAACAATTTTGAACAAATAAAATATTTTCGAATAAAAAAAAATAAAGGAATTAAATTTGTTAAAAGAAAATATTATGATCTTTAATTAATTTTTAACATATTACATTTATAATATAAATAATTTATAAATATAAAAAAATTGTTTTTAAAAAAAATTTACAAAATAATCTTAATCAAATATATAAAAATAAATAAAAACTATTCTTTTTTTATTTTGATATTCCACAACCAAAAAATCCTAAATCTTTAAAATTTTCTTCTTCTTCTAAAGCAAATTTTCCTAAATTTTTCATAATTCTTGGATTACTAATAATATTTTGAACCATTTTTTTATTTCCATAATTCAAGCAATTTTTTCTATTTTGGATTTCTAAAATTTTTTTAATATCTTGATTCTCTTCTTTAATATTAATATATTGATTATATAAATCAGATAATTCTTTAATTTCTAAATTACTTTTTATATAATCTTCAAGTTGTCTTTTTTTTTCTCCTAAATCATCCACTTCATTAGCAAATACTTGAATATTATTTAATAATTTTTTTTTTTCATAAATAATATTATCTAAATTATCTTTTGAATATTCTTGATTAATTACTTTATTTTCCTTTTTCTTTTCTTCTATTTTTTTTGTTAAATTTTCATTTTTTGATATCTCTTTAATTAATTTTTGTTTGATTTTATAATTATCTTTAAATAAATCTTCAATTCTTTGTAAACCTTCTTGAATCGGAGTTCCAATATCAAAATGAATATTATCATCTTTTCTTTCTCCTATTATAACTAATAATTTATTTATCCAAATTTGATATTCTTTCATTATATTTTTTTGAATTAATATTCTTAACCTAAGTAAACTTAATTCATCATCACCAATAATATTATTTTGATTTGAATTTAATTCAGAATTAGCATTTAATAAATCTGTATAATTTTGATTTTTATTTTGTTTTAATATTAATGATTTTGGAGTATTTGAACTTCCATTTTGAATTATTGGGTGCATTTTTTTACTATTTTTTTGTTTTAAATTATATTATTATTATTATATTTTTTATTTTCTTGATTATTTTTAAATTTTTTTAGTTTTTCAATGTCACAAATTGACAATAGAAGTAATTCTGATAATAAAAATTATATGAAAAAAATTAAAATTATTTCTTCCAAATCTATTAAAAATTATATAATTGGAAATTCAATTAAAAATATAAATTCTGATACTCAATCAAAATTTAAAATTGGATTTAAAAATTTATTAAATTCTAATATTAAACCATTAAATATAGATAATTCAAATGAAAAACCTTCAAGATTAAATACAAATATTTTATTTAGTAGACAATTTAAAATTCTAAGAACAAAAAATAATACAGAAAATAATATTAAAAATATAAATAATAACAATATTAAAATTCCAATATCAAAAGATTATAAAAATTTATTAACTGAAACTGAAACTAATCCAATAATATCTTTATTTAATTCAAAAAAATATAATGAAATCAATTTCTTAAATAAAAACAATTTAAAGAATAAAGAATTTATTAAGGAAAATAAATTATTAAAAATAAAACAATTTAAAGATTATTCAATTAAAAGTAATGATTTATCAAATGATAACTTTATAAAAATAAGAAAAACATTTTATGAGAAAAGTCCAATTAAAATAGATGAAAATATATATAAAAAAATAAATAGTAAAACAGATATAATTTCATCAACTCATTCTAATTTTTATTCGAATAAACCTAATATTTTAAATGGATATAAAGAATTTTTATCAAAAATAAAATTAAGTAATTTACCGACTTTAGTGAGATCTTGTTCAAGTGTAAGTGAAAATACAATAGAAAATGATAGTGAAAAACAAAAATATGATAAATTAAGTGAAACATTTTTAAAAATTAAATGTTTATTATCTTTAGATTGTAAAGCTGGAAATGAAAGAGAATATATTAAAAATTTTTTTATAAGATTTGGATACAATGATAAAGAAATAACTGAAGATAGAATTACTAATTTTTTAAATTTTTTAAATATTGAACCATTCCAATTAAATCCTTCAAAATCTTTAAATGAAAATATTTTATTTGCAATGAATAATAAAATAAGTGAAAATGATTTATTTTTTTGATATTAAAAACAAAAAAAAATATTTTCAAAAAAATCACATTAAATAAAAAAAATAAAATAAAATAATTATAAATATTTATTATAAAATATTATAAACCATTAAAAAAAATTAAAAAAATAAAAATGTATATCTCAAAATTTATATTAATCCTCATAATTTCAATAATATCAATAACTAAAAGTAAAAAAACAGAAATTGAAGAAAAAAAGCATATTTTCTTAATAAAAACAAATTTAACAAAACAAGAAGTAGAAAAATTATTAAATTCAAATAATACAAATGAAACAGATGACGATTATGGAATAGATGATGACTTAGATGATATGTATGATCCAAATGATTTAAATGATACTAATGATATTGATGATGAAGATGATTCAATTTATGATAAATCAAATGTAAATACTACTTCTTTAAAAGAAAAAAATGAAGAAAATAATGAAAAAGATAAGAAAAAAAAGAAAAAAGATAAAAAAAATGATGAAGAAAAAAAAGAAAGAGAACATAAAAAAAGACCAAGAAAAGAAAAAAAAGAAAAAAAACCGAAAAAAGAAAAAAATAAAAAAGAAGAAAAAGTAAAAAAAGTACCAAAAAAAACTCGTAAAAATTTACAAGATGAATTATCTGAAAATTTACCAGAAGAAATAAGTGAAAATTTACCAGAAGAAACAAGTGAAAATTTACCAGAAGAAACAAGTGAAAATTTATCTGAAGAAACAAGTGAAAATTTATCTGAAGAAACAAGTGAAAATTTACCTGAAGAAACAAGTGAAAATTTACCTGAAGAAAATATTGATCAAATTGAAATTGTAAATGAAAGTGAAGTAAAACAAATTGAAGTTAAAATGCATTATTTAAAAAAAAAAGAAAAAGAAGAAAAAGAAAACAAAGTTAATGAAATAGAAGTTAAAATGCATTATTCAAAAAAACAAGAAAAAGAAGAAAAAGGAAATAATTCAAAAGAGAAAAAATCAAATAAAAAGAATGGAAATCAAGAAAAAAAAGAAGAAAAAAAAGATAAAAATGAAATAAATGGTAAAAATGGAAAAAAAGAAGAAAAAAAATCAAAAAAACAGGAATCAAAAAAAGAAAATCCAAAAAATAAAAAAAAAGAAGAAAATATAGAAATAATAGAAGTTGAAAATGAAAACAAAAGTCAAAATGAAGAAATTTTAATTGTAAAAACAAATGAAAAAGATAATTCTGGACTTTTTAATTATATATTAGGATTATTAATTATAGTTTCATTTGTTTTTTTAATTATTTTTGGTACCCAATATAAATCTTTTATGAAATTTGATAATGATTTTCAATTTGAATCTTTAACTCAATATCTTTTATTTGATCAAAAGAAAAAAGATGATGATTATCCTTCTGTTACTGAGTTTTAAATTATAATATTTTTTTAATTTTTAAAAAGATTTTTTAATTAATTAGTGTTAAAAAAAATTATTATTAATATTTATTTATTTTTTATTTATTAAAAATGAATTATTATTAAATTTTTTTAAATTTATATGAATTCAGTAAGAAATGAAAATAATATAAATCTAAATACAAGTCAAAAATCAAATAATTTTTTAAAAAAAATTGAAAAAGATAATATTGATTTTCAAATAAAATTATTTTCTAAAACAGAAATTAATAATAACAAAAATAAATATATCAACAATTTTGTTTTAAATAAAAATACTCTTAATAATAAATTAATTACAAATTATAAAAAAAATGGTTTTGCATATCCATTTCCATGGCAGCAAATTTTTACCTGGATAATTTTATTCTTAAATATATTTTCTTTTCTTTTTTTTACGATTCCAATATATAATGAAAGGAATAATAAATCTTTAAAAAATATGATTTTAACAATTTTTCTAATATTAACTTTTTTTATTTTATTAATTGGATTTATAGCAACATATATTGATACATCTGATAGTTTATTTAGGAAAGAAATTAATAAAAAAAAAGAATATATAAAAAAGAAGAAAAATTATGTTTTAGAGATTTCACAAAATTCTCCTTTTTGTATAATTTGTTGTAGTAATATTATTGAATCGAGTAAACATTGTAAAAAATGTAATAAATGTATTGAAAATTTTGATCATCATTGTAATTGGTTAAATAATTGTATTGGAAAATATAATTATTCTTTTTTTTATTCTTTATTATTGATATTAATATTAAATTTTTTTTTTGTGTCTTTTGTAAGTCTTTATGCTTTTATTGATTGTTTAAAAGAACAAAGAAAAAAAGCAAAATTTATAATTTCATTAATTATTTCAATTATAGATTTTTCTATTGGTGTGAATGTAGCTTATTTATATATATTACATTCATATTTTATTTATAAAGGAATTTCTACATATGAACATATTATAAATAAACAAAATAATGAAGATTATAATAATATTAAAGAAAATAAAGAAATAAATGATAATATTGATAAAAGTGAACAACAAATATTGGAAAATCATTTAGATAAAAAAAATTCAATTAATGTAAATAAAAATAACAAAAATACAATTAATTTGTATATTAATAATAAAAAAAATGGAAAAAATAAAATGAATTCAAATGAATTAATTGAAAAGTTAGAAAAAATGCAAAAACAAATAAACCATAAAAATCAAAATTTTACTCATTCAAATACTTATCAATCATGTCATCTTTTTGAAATAAAAAATGGAAAAATTATAATAAATGATATAAATGCAAAAAAAAACATTTTTCAACCAATGGTAAATGAAATTTATGATTCTAATAAAAATAACAAAAATTAAAAATAATAATCATATATATAAGTTTCATTCATATAATATTATCTATTTTTTATAAATAAAAATATATTATGTTATTTTATAGAAAAATGATATATTTTATTTCTTATTTAATTGAATTCATTAATTTCATATTATAAAATAATATGAATTTCATATATACACTTATTTTGTTTATTATTATTTTTACTTAATTTTTAAATTTTCTAATTTAACACAATTAATGAAACAAATTTTAATTAAATTTATCATTCTTTCCTTTTTTATTAAAAATCAATTAGAAAAAAATGGAGAAATTAAATAATGAAAAAGAAAAATCAATTAATAATAATGATTTACTAAAATGTAAATTATGTAATGAAGAATATGATACTGATGATAAAAAACCATTAATATTAAATTGTGGTCATTCTTTTTGTAAAGAATGTATTATAAATATAATAACTCAAAAAACTTATTCAAATTTAAAATGCCCTTTAGATGAAAAACAACTTCATTCAAATGATATATCATCATATAAAATAAATTATTCATTATTAAGTATAATAATTCAATATTTTTCTTTTATGAATATAAAAAATAGAAAAAAAATTGAAACGAATGAAGGATTATATTATGGAGAATATAAAATAGAATTATCAAATTATATTAAAGATGGTTTTGGAGAAATGAAATATAAAGATGGAAGTTATTATAAAGGAGAATTTAAAAATAATAAAAAAGAAGGAAAAGGTTTTTTAAAATATAAAAATGGAGAAGAATATGATGGAGAATTTAAAAATGATTTACCAAATGGAAAAGGTATTTTTACTTTTAAATCAGGTGAAATTATTTCATATGAAGGATCATGGAGAAATGGAGAATATTTTGGTTTTGGTAAAATTAAATATAGAAATGGAATTGAAATTGAAACAATATTTTTAGAAGAAAATAAATTGATTGATATAATGAAAATAAAAAATAAAGATGGAAATATTTTTTATGGACATATTAATCAAAATGATAAAAGTATAATTGGAAAAGGATATGAAATAAAAGATGGTAATATTTATATTGGTAATTTTATTTATGATAAAGAATCATCTTCTTATATTAAAAATGGAAATGATTTTATAATTTATTATAAAAATGGAAATATATATTTTGGTGAAATTAATATGAATGAAATAACAGGAAAAGGAAAAATAATTTATAATAATGGAAATAAATATAAAGGTGTTTTTTAAAAGAAAAAAAACATGGAAAAGGAATTATGAATTATAATAATGGATATGAATATAATGGAGAATTTAAATTTGATAAAAAAGATGGAAATGGTATTTTAAAAAAAGAAAAATATTATTATGATGGTAGTTGGAGTAATGATTTAAAAAATGGAAGTGGTATTGAATGTTATGATAATGGAGAAACTTATTGTGGTGATTTTAAAAATGGAAAAAAAGAAGGAAATGGAGTTTATGTTTTTAATAATAATAATTCTTATAAAGGTGAATGGAAAAATGATCAAATGAATGGTAAAGGTATTATTGTTAATTCTAAAGGTGAATTTGAAGGTGAGTTTAAAAATGGAATGTTAGTTAAATGTCTGAAAAACAATTGTAATATTTTTTAATAAAATTTATTAATATTTATTTATATTATAAATTTTTTATAGAAAATTTAAAAAATAAATTTTTAAGATAAAAATATTTATTTTTAATATTACAATAACAAATAAAAAATTCTTTTTAATTTTTTTTTAAGATTTTTTAATCATATTATAATGAATTATATGTTTTAAATCTATATACATAATTTTATCATCAATTTTAATAATTATTTAATTAGATTTAATTATTTATTTAACCATATATTTCTTGATCAGAATAATGTATATATAATATTCCATCTTTGTCTTTGTATTTTTCATATATTGTTGAAATTGAATCATTACCCATTATTGAATATTTATCATCTACTATTAAAAATATTCCTACTGAAGAATCTAATTTAAGTTTTTGTCTAATTATATAAATAAATTCATTAAAATATAAATCTTTAGGAAGCATGTAATGAGATTTCATTTCTCCTTCTAATTTACAATTTGGTCCTTTTTCACATATTATTGGAATTTTTTCTATATATTTTTTTTTTAATTCTTTTACTAATCTTATTCTTTCATCTAAAGAATTTTCTAGTTTAAAATGAAAATTATTTTTTTTTGATAATTTCATTTTAGAGTTGTTTTTTTTTATTTTTTTTAAAAAAAATGCATAATTAAATATATTAAATTATTAACTATATTTGAGAAATTATATAAAAATTCAAAAAATTAAACTTCTCAAAATGATTTAATCATTCATATTTAAATTCTTAAATAAAATAAATTATAATAATCAAAATGTTTTAAGGAAAATAATAATATATTAATCACTTTTATCCATTTTTTTAATTAAAAATATAAATATTTTTAAATCATTTGTTAATTATTTTTTTAAAAAATTAGTTAATATATAAACAATATTTTTTATATTTATTCTTTTTTTATTAATTTATTTTTTTATTCTAATATTTTTTTAGTTTCTATTTTTTTTTCTATTTAATCACTATTAAAAACTTTGTTGAATATTTATTATTTTTTTCAATTTATTTAAATAAAAAAAAAAGAATTATATTTGTTATTAACTAAATAAATTCAAAGGTACATTTTTTGTAATAGGTTTCCCAGCAGGAACAATATTTGACAAAATACAAGGTGGCATATTTTTAAAAGCTCTTGGATCTTGATCTTCAACATTAAATAATTCATGATTATGATGCATACAACAAACAAAATTAGGATTAGAAAAAGTTGCCATAAATTCATTTTGATTTGGTGGTAATAAAGCAGGATTTTCTTTTTTTTTTAAACTCTTCATACCATCAATTATATTAAATTGAGTAGAATTAGTTTTATTATTACAATAAGGACATAAATTTGGTATATTATTTTCATTATTATAATTTTGATTCATTATCATTTCTTGTCTTTGTTGTTCTTCTAATATTTTTCTTTTTTCTTCTTCCATTTTTATTCTTTTTTCTTCTTCAAATATTTTTTCTTCTTCAGGTGATTTTAATTCTGTTAAATCTTCTAAATTTTTTATACCATCTTCACCTAACATTTTCATATAATAATCTCTTTTTTTTTCAAATTCTAATTCTTTTTCACTTTTTTCTTCTTCTTCTTCTTCTCCTTCTTCTCCTAATTCTTTCATTTTTTTTTTAATTTTTTTTTCCATCATTTTCTTATATACTTCATCACTTATTTTATTATCAAGTCCTTCTTTCATTTTTTTTTTACTTAATTGTATTTTACCTTGTTTATAAGGATCAATATTAGTAGGTCTTTTCTTTATTTTTTTCTTTTTATTTTTTTTCCCACTTAAAACATTTTCAACATTCCAATCTTCATACTCATCTTCATTTTCTTCTTCAGATTCATTAGGACTAGCTCTCCCACTTTTAAAATATTGTGCTTTAATTAAATTAGGAGGAATAATTTCTCTTCCAGGTAAAGGATTTGGTAATTGAAATATTTGACATCTAGTTCTAATTTCTTGTAATTCTTCAGGAGTATTTCTTATCTCATCAGGAACTTTTCTTGGAGGTGATGGTCTTCTTATTCCTTTTCTTTGAAGACTTTTCATCATTGCTGATGAATATACTTGTTTTTCAGGAGGATTATTTGATCCATCTATTGGATTCATATTATGTGATAACATATAATTTCCATAAAATAATCCTCCATATACTGGATTTACGTTACCATAACCATAATTTTCAAATGCTGGTTTACCAAAAAATGTTGTAAATGCACTATTTGGTAACCAACGTGTTGTATTGTAAAATTTTTTTAAACGATTTATTTGAGTTTTTGTTGGTCCTGTTTGTGTTGTTTTTGGAATTGGTGTTGATACTACCATATTTCCTTCATTTAATTGTCTTTTTACGTAATCATAATCTATATTTGTATTACTTTTTGATGATTTGGATTTTGTTGTTATATTTTTTTTTTGATTCATTTTATTTTTTTTAATTTTATTTAAAAATTAAAAATTTTATGAATTTAATTAATAATTAAAAAATTTAAAAAAAAAATTTTTTAATAATCCTTAAGTTAAAAATATTTTTTTTATAAAATATAAATTAAAAGTATTTTTTTTATTATAATTTATTTTTTAACATTTATTCATCTATTTTTGATTTTATTACTTTGAAACTACACATTAAATTTTCATCAATAACCATCATAGCTCCAGCATTATCAAATTCCCCACAATAATTAGGAGCAGAAAAAACAGTAACTAATTCTCTATCACCAAAAAATTCATAACCTTCTTCAACAACTTGATGTGCTCTACAAATTAAATCTAAATCATTTTTTTCTAAAAATTTCTTTAAAACACTTTGACTAAAAACAACACTTACACCTCTATCATTAGGTCCCCAACCATCACAAGAAGCATCAGGATCACTCCATAATAAATCACAAAGTAATCCTTCTTCAGGAACATCAGTTGGTCTCATAATTTTTTTTAATTGTTCAACTGATTTTAATTCAGGTGATAATCCTCCATGCATTAATAATATTTTATCATCAATTGATGCAGCAATTGGTAAACAATTAAAAACATCAATAAATAATTTCCATATTTTTAAATTATATCTTTTTTTACATTCATCATAAAAACCATAAATTCTATTAATTGAAGCACATTCATGATTTCCTCTTAATAAAAAGAAATTTTCTTCATATTTTATTTTATATGCAAGAAGTAAACAAATTGTTTCTAAGGAATATTTTCCTCTATCAACATAATCTCCTAAAAATAAGTAATTTGCTTCGGGAGGATAACCTCCTGCTTCAAATAATTTTAAAAGATCTGGATATTGTCCATGTGTGTCACCACATACTGATATTGGAGATTCTAATTCTAAAAATGTTGGTTGGTTCATGAAAATTTCTTTTGATTTTGTAATTAGAAATTTTATTTCATTTTCACTTAAATTTACTTCTTTACTTCCTGATTTACTATTGTTTAAAATATTTTTATTTTTTAATTTTTTATCTTACTTTTTTACTTGTAAAAGTTTTTCTATTATCTTGTCCACATTTCCTTCTTTTGAAACCATTTTTTATATAATAAACATTTAATTAATGTAATTTTCAAAAATTATTTTAATTATCTTTTTTTATAATATATTATTTAAATAAATTAAGATATTATATTTATTATTTAAAATTAATAATTTTTTTATTTTAAAAAATAGACTATTTTTTTACTTTTATTTAACTAAACTACCACCTTAGATTAATGTTTTTAATAAAATAAATAAATAAAAATTGTATTTATAATATTAATTAGGTAATACAAAAATACATATTAATAACATGTTTTTATTATTTTGACTTCAAAAAATTTTTTTCTGATTAAATTTATATATTAAATTGATTAAATAATAAATACATATTTAAATTCTTATATTAAATTAAAAAATATTTATTAATAAAAATTTTAATAGAATAAATAATTTCCAAATTTAAATTTATTAAATAAATGAATGATGATAATTTATTTGAAGAAGCAGAAAATTTTTTTAATAATTTAAATGATAAAGGAAAAAATACAATAAAAAAGAATGAAAAAAATCAAGTTATATTAAAAAATGATAATGAAAATGAGATTATACCAAATAATGGAAATGCAGATGATATTTTATTATCATATTTAAATAGATTAAAAAGTTTTGGATTTCCTGAATTAGGAAAAATAACATTAAGTCCAAATATTTCTGAACAAGAAAAAACTTTTCAATTTTTTGAATATTTAATAATGAAAAAAGCAAATGATAGTGCAGATTATCAAAAATTTAGATATCAAAATGATTCATTAGTAAAAAAATGTGAAGCATTAGAAAATCAAATAACAAAATATGAAAAAGAAATAAGAAGTTTAAATGAAGAATTAAAAAATAATACAAAAAATAAAAAAGATTTTGATTTTAAATTATCTAAACAAAAAGAAGTTTATGAAAAACAATCAATCTCTCTTAAAAATCAGAATATATATTTAAATAATAAAATGACTAAAATTTTATTAGAAAAAAAAAATTTAGAAGAAAAAATAATTCAAATGTCAGAAAATATTAATAAATTAAACACAGTAAAAACAAAAATGCAAAATAATTCAGAAATGATAGATTATGTAACAAATAATAATTTAAGTAATATGTTATCAAAAGTAAATGGAGCAGAAAAATTAGTTGAAACATTAAAAGGAGGATATAATGATTCATTAAGAGAATTATTATTTGAAATTTCTGCTTTAAAAAATTTTATTTATGATATTCATAAAGAAATAACTTTATTAATTGATTATCCAGTTGAAATAAATGAAGATTTATTAAATCTTCCTTTTCTTGATACAGTTTCTAGTATAAAAGATATTTTTAATAAAAATATGAATTTACTTAAAGCTAAAATAGGTTTTGATAATAAAGATGAAATTAATTTTGATAATTTGAAAACATTTACTTCTTTAAAAATAGAAAATAAATCAGATTTAAATAATAAAATACCAAAAGAGAATAATTTAATTAAAAATGAAGATAATGATATTGATAATAAATTATCAGTTGAAAATCTCCAAAATATAAATGAAAATTCAAATAATAATCCAATAGAAATAAATGAAGAAGAAAATAAAACAAAAAATTTATTAAATTCATTTGAAAAAAAATTAAAGTCATATATAAATAAAGATGATGAATTAAAAAAAGAAGATGAAAATATAAAAGATGAAGAAGAAGAAGAAGAAGATTTTTTACAAGCGAGTTATGGACATGAATTAGAAGAAATAAAAATGAAATGGGCAAAGGCAATGTTATCTTCAAAAGAAGATGAAGAAAATAATAATGAATAAATTAATATAAATATATAATTAATATAAAAAAAGGAAAATTATTTTTCAAATTAAAATTATAATTTTTTGATTACGTCAAAAATAAAAATTATTATTTTTTTATTTTCCAATCATAAATGATTTAATTTTATATGTAAATAAAAAAAGGATATTACAACAAAGATTTTTTTTTGATTATGACAAAATCAAAAATAATATAAAATTAATAATTATTATAATGTATTCATTAAAAGAACAATTAAACAAATTATCTAAATATTTTCAAGAAAATTTAGCACCAATTACAGGAGATAAATGTGAGTTTATGGATTTACAAAGAAATATTTTTTATTTTTCAAAATTTTCATTTGTACTTCAAGATTTTATTAAAATTTTTAAATTTATAAGAACAATTAAAGAAAATACATTTAAAAAATTAATTGAATTAAATAAAGAAACTGTTAGATTATATTTAGATATCCCTTGTGCTACTTTAGAAAAAGATAAAGTCATTATTTTATTTTCTTTATTTTATCTTCATTATTATACTTATTTTGGATATGATATTCATATAACATTTGAACAATTTTTTAATCAAGATTTAATTATTTTAACATCAAAATTCCAAATAATTATTAAAGATGAAATGCAATTTAAAAATATTTCATTTGGTTTCTTTACAACATTCCAAAGTGAAATTAAAAATAATTCATATGAAAATATTCAATATTTAAAATTATTTTATAATCCATCATTAATTCAAAATTTTAATGGATTATTTCAAAATAATTTTTTTAATTTGAAAAATAATCAAAATACAAATTTACAATTAATAAATAATTCACCTCAAAAACATTTATTAACAAAATTATTAGTTGCAAAAGAAAGAATTGTAAATATGGTTCTTGCAATAAAAGAAAAAAAAAATGGAGATTTTCATCAAGAAGTATGGTCAGTTTTTCAAAAAATGAGTGAAATAGCAAAAGAAGTTTATTTAAAAGAAATGACAGATTATGATAAAAAAGAACATAAATCAATTATTTCAATTGAAACAAATGATAATTCAAGTTATAATCAAATTTCAACTTCAAATGATAGTAATTATTCTTTTTATTCAAATGGTTCATTAATTTCAAATGATAATAATTATTCTTTTTATTCAAAAAGATTATTAAGTGAATTAACAAAATGTGAAGTAGGTCCTCAAATTCAAAATTTAATTGATGAAATATCAAATAAAATAGAAGAAAATTATCTTGATTCATTTATTAATAATCAATTAAATTGTTCACTTCATCAAATTCATCCTTTTTTATGCTATATTTGTGAAATTACTCCTGATTTAATTCGAAATATTCCTGAATATAAAGATATTAAATATGATTTAACTTTAAAATTTATTGTACCTGCTATTAATATATATTATTCTATTTTAGAAATTTATTTTTCTCTTTGTGATTTAACTTATACAAATATAGATACTTTTTTATATATATTAAATAGACAAAATTTTCCTGAAAAATATTCTAAATCTGTTTATCATTTTTGTAAAAAAATTTCTGAATCTATGAAAGAAAATCCAGATGATATTAAATATAAAATGGAAAATATTCTTGAAAATGTTTTTAACAAAATATCAATTGAATGGGATAATACTTTTATTGATAAAGTTCAAGAATTAGATCATTTCTATTTAGTTTAATTTATTTTTAGGTATTAAACAATTTTTTAATATATTTTTAAATAAATATAAAAAAATTTTTTAATATATATTTATTGATTTTAAACTTTGAAAAAAAAATTAATAAAATACCAAGATTTATAATTAAATATAATTAATAAAACTATAACCAATTCTAAAATAATAAAAAAAATGGATAAAAAAAAAACAACTGAAAACATAGATGATTTAGATGACGCAGATATAGGTTCAGTAGAAGATAGAAAGAAAAAAATAAAAGACCGTTTTTTCGACTCATGTAAAAGAGGAGATATGGCATTATTAAATAAAGTAATAGATGATGAATTATTAGAAATATTAGAACCAGATGATAATAAATGGACAGGTTTACAATGGGCAGTAGTAAATAATCATCCAGAAATTGTAAAAATATTATATCAAAAACAATTAGAAATTGAAAAAAAAAATGCAGAAACTCAAAAAAAAGAAAAAGCAGAACAAACAATTTCTCTTCAATTAAGTGATTTTGATGAAGCATTTAAAAAACCATTAAATCCAGCTGATAATGGTAAATATACACCATTACATTGGAGTGCTTATAAAGGATTAGATGTTATAAGTTCAATTTTATTAAATATGGGTTGTGATCCTTTAGCAGTAGATTCATATGGAAATAATGCTCTTCATCAAGCTTCAGCTGGAAATCATATTAATTCATTTAAATTATTTATGGGATTAGGTATTGATTTAGAATTAAAAAATACAAGATCACATACTGCAAGAGATTTAACTAGTAATCCTGATATTGAAGCTTTAATTGTTAAAACTTTATCTACTAGATTTTGTGTTATTTGCAATAAAGCTTTTGATTTTAATAATAAAAGATATATTTGTTCTATTAAAGATGATATTATATGTAAAAATTGTTGTGTTATTGGATATTATTTTCCTACTGAAGATGCTATTGAGAAAGATATTAGAGATTGTAGATGTAAAAGTTGTTATGATGAAATTGTTAAAGCTGAAAATGATTTACAAAATGCAATTAATTCTAATAATTTAGAAACTTTAAATAATCAATTTGCAATTAGTAAAGAATTCAAAATTGATTTACATTTAAAGAAATCAGCAAGAGAAAATCAAGATAGATTAACAAGAGAAAAGGCAATAACAGAATTATTAGATTCATTAAAAGTAGTAGAAAATCATAAAACAATAATAAAAAGTGTATATGAATTAGATCAAATGATAAAAAGTGCAGAGGAAAATAAAGTACAATTAGATAATAGAATAATAGCAAGAGTATTAACTCAAAGAGAAAGATTATTAGCAGAGAAAGAATTAAGACAATTATTAGCAAATATAACAATTGATATGTCAAGTCAAGAAAATTTAGATAATTTAAATGAAAAATTAGAAAAAGCAAAAGAATCAAATGTTGATGCATGTTATTGTGATAAAGGAAGTGATTTATCAGAGAAAATAAGATTAAATTTAGATGCTAATGATATATTAAATAAATTCTTAGAATATCCTATTAGAGAATATCCAGTTGTTGAAGAAGTCGATCCAAAAAAAAGTAAATTTTATATTTTTTTTATTTAATTTTTATTATAGAAAAACAAGCTGCTCCTCCACCGAAAAAGAAAAAGAAAAAGAAGAAAGAACCTCCTTTTATTGTTCCTGAATGGGCTACTGATTTAAATGTTTTAATTGAAAAAGTTGCTGATATGAAAAAATATATTGGTATGGCTAAAGATCTTGGTTTAAGTGATGAATTTGTTAAAAAAACTAAAGAACAATTAGCTAGATTTGCTAAAGAAGTTCCATTTAGAAAAGAAGAAGAAGAAGCTTTAAGAAAATTAGAAGAAGAAAGAGCTGCTAAAAAAGCTAAAAAGAAAAAAAAATAAGTAAAATAGTATAATTTATTTTTTAAAAAAAAATTAAATTTGAAATAAAAAAAAAAATAAAAAAAATAAATTTATTGTTGATTTAATGAATATATTCTTATTTTTTTTTTTCCTGAAAAAGTTAATGCAATATTTTTATTATATAATTCAATAAAATTTGTTATTGGTTTTATATGAGTTATATTAAAAGATAAATTTCCTACTAATTCAAATTTATCATCATCATATTTCCATTGAAGAACTACTGGTCTTTCAAAACCAATTTTTTCTTCTTGATTATATTGTTCAATTGAAAAAAATCTTCCATCAGAAAATTTAATAATTTTACTTATTGTTCTACTTTTATTAACTTTTATTGTTTCAATTGGGAGAAAATAATCTAAATCTCCTATTATAATATAACCTCCAAATGAAGGAATACCAATTTTATCTTCTGAAATCTTACAACATGGTCCTATTGAATTTTCTGTTATTAAATTTTGAACGTAACTAAAATCTATTTTTGATATTAATTCATATGTTTCTAGATGATAAAAATATATTAGTGAATAATATTCTTGAATTGCTAATAAATTTTTTTCTATTAATTCTAAAATATTTACAATTGTATTATTTTTATTTTTTGAATTAAAATATATGTTTATTTGAATGTCATAATTATTATTTAACTCTCGATATATTGATACAAAATCTTTTATAAAAGGTGTACTTTCATTTATATATAATTTTGAATATGAAAAAAATTGAATAAAAGAATGTTCATAATGTCTTTTTATTTCTTGTACTATTTTATAATTATTATTATCAATTTGATAAATTAATAAATTTGGTTTTTCAATTAATTCAGGTAATATTTTATTATTTGGTAAAGATATAATTTTATTACTTCTTATTAGAATAGTTATATCAATTTTTTTCATATTATAATTATAAATTAATAATCTGTTTGGTTGTAATACACAAAGTCTTTTATCTGTAATTGTAATTAACTGATTTATTTCATCATTTAATTTTATATCTTCTATTTTTTTATATGGAAGTTTGTTTAAATATAAACTTTCTTTTACATTTCTAACTTTTTTTACTACTTCATGTCCTAATATTTTAGAACCTTTTTTTATCATATGTGAACCTTTTTTAATAAGTTTTAAAGGTGCTAATATTAATCCAAAACCTTCTAAATTTCCTCTAATTGACATATATTAATTTATATTATATATTTTTTCAAAAAACAATTACTTAAAATTGAATGATAATTATTTATTTTTGAATTTTCAAATATTTATTTAAAATTTTTCCCATTTTATTTTAATTTTCCAATCCATTAAATTTTATGATTTAAAAACAATAAATTAATATAAAAATTTAAATATTATTAGATTATTATTTTAAATCTATTTATTATCAATAATGTCAATATATAATAAATTAATATCAATATTATTAATAAGATTCACAATTTTAATAGAAAAACCTTTATTTGTATTTGAATTATTTAGACATGGTGCAAGAGGACCAATATCATTAAATTCAAATAATAAAGATAC
>JAJMZS010000511.1:0-28172 GCA_023807205.1 Isotricha prostoma | reverse complement strand
TCCATTTATAATTAAAATAATATAATTTCATTATATTTTCAATATTATTTATATAATTATATATTTTTTGTTGTGAACAATAAATTAAAATTGATTCATAAATATATGATATTTTATTCATATTTACCTTATAAAAATTTTTTAAAGAATGTGAAAAAGCTGATTTCGTAATGGTAATAAATTCATTATATAATTTTATTTCACTTTGAGCAACTTTAGATAAAAGTGTTGTTTCTAATTGAGTAATTATTTTACTTTCACAAGTATTATCATAAAATGTATAAATTATTTGATAAGATATCAAATTTTTTTTATTTTGTAAATGATAAATTCTATTTACTCTTTTAATAAATGATGAATTTTCTTCGATTTTATCACAAATTGTTACTCTATAATAAGGAAAAAAATTAAATTTCACAAAATATTGTGTATCAAAATTTGATATTGGATTTTGAATTTTTTGAACAGAAAACAAAGCTTTATTCTTAGACATGAAATATAATTGATTTGTAAAATACAAAAATAATTTTTCAAGATCAACATTATAACTATAACATGAAAAAATAGTTTTTTTATTTATTTTATTATTTCCTTTCATCTTTTATTAAAAAACAAAAGAATAATTGATATAATCATAAATAAACATATAATTTTTATGTAATTTAAAAAAATAAATAAATTTTCTAAATTAAAATAAAAATTTAAAATAAAAAATGAGTAATAGAAATAAAAATAATACTCATAATCATCAAAAATCAGATTTAGGAGAAAACACAATAAATTATGATGAAAACGCAACAGTAGCAAATTTAAAAATAAACAAACAATCATCAAATCTCCCATTAAAACAATCTAATTTAAAAAATGATAAAAATAAAGAAGATGAAGATGATCCAAAAGCAGCATTAAAGAAAAATTTAATGTTTGAACAAAAAAACATTTCTCCAATGAAATTATATTGTCATTTATCAACATCAACAGAAGTAATATTAATGTTATTTGGTATAATAGGAAGTTGTGGTTCAGGAATAGCAGGTCCAATGATGTCTTATTTATTTGGTGATATGATTAATAGTTTTACTGATACACAAGGAATGGGTTCAGGAGGAGAAATTGAATATCAACAATATTATATTTTTATGAATGAATTTCAGAAAACTATCGATAAAATGGTTAAAAAATTTTTATATATTGGTGCTGGAATGTTTGTTGCTAATTTTTTAGCTCAATTTATGTGGGCTTATTCTTCTCTTAGACAAATTCATAATTTGAAAGAAAGTTATTTTGCTACTATTTTGAAACAAGAACAAGGATGGTTTGATATAAATAATGCTTATGAATTTGCTACTAAAGTACAAGCACAGTTAGAACAAATTGAATTAGGTGTTGGAGATAAATTTGGTCTTGTTATACAAATGGTTACTCAAGTTATTGCTGGGTTAATTGTTGCTTTTACTACTTCATGGAAGTTAACTTTAATTATGTTATGTGTTAGTCCTGCTATTTTAGCTTGTATATGCTTTCTTGTTACTGCCCTTAAAAAAACTATTGTTTTAGCAAGAAAAACTTATGAAATTGCAGGTGGTATTGCTGAGGAAATGTTATATAATATTAAAACTGTTGCTTCTTTTGCTAATTTTGAATTTGAAAAAAAAAGATTTGGAGAATATATTGATAAGGTACATGAATATGATAAAGAAAAAGCTTTTAAATTAGGTATTAGTATTGCTGGTGTATTATTTTTTATATTTTTTACTTTTGTTGTTGCTATATTATATGGGAAAAAATTAATAATAGATGAAGAGATTAATTCTAATTCAGGTGAACCTTTTAAATCTGGTGATGTACTTACTGTTATTTTTGCTACTTTAATGGCTATTATGTCTATTGGAGGAATTGCTCCTAATATTAAAATTATTCAAGAAAGTGCTTTGGCATCATCAGATTATTTTACTTTATATGAAAGGACACCACAAATAGATATAAGCAATTCAAATTATAAACCAAATAGAGATAGTGTAGAAGGGAGAATTGAATTTCAAAATATTGACTTTATTTATCCTTCTGATGTAAATAAAAGGAAAATATTAAATAATTTAAATTTAGTTATTGAACCTGGAAAAAAAGTTGCTTTAGTAGGTGAAAGTGGTTGTGGTAAAAGTACAACAGTAAATTTAATTGAAAGATTATATGAACCTGAATCAGGTAGAGTATTAATTGATGGGAGAGATATTAAAGAATATGATATAGAATATTTAAGAAGTTTAATAGGTTATGTTCAACAAGAACCAGTATTATTTAATAGATCAATAAAAGAAAATTTAATATTTGGAAGAAATGAATTAGTAGAATCATTAGGTAATACAAATGAATTAATGAAAGAAGCATGTGCAGAAGCATATGCAAAAGAATTTATTGAAAAAAATATGGAAAAATATAATTATATAGTAGGAATAAAAGGAAGTAAATTATCAGGAGGACAAAAACAACGTATTGCAATAGCAAGAGCAATTTTATGTAAACCAAAAATATTAATATTAGATGAAGCAACATCAGCACTAGATAATAAAAGTGAAAAAGAAGTGCAAGCAGCATTAGATCACATAAGTCAAAAAAATGTTACAACAGTTATAATAGCACATAGATTATCTACTATAAAAAATGCAGATTTAATTTATGCTCTTAGAAGTGGTCAAGTTGTTGAAAGTGGAACTCATCAAGAACTTCTTCAAAAAAATGGTTATTATGCAGGATTAGTTAAATCTCAATTAGCACAAGATGAATTAGAATCAAAAGAAGATAATATGACAGGAATACAAAAAAGAAGAAGTTCAATGAATCCTTTGGCTAGATTAAAAAGTGAAAAATCAAGTAGATATTCATCACAATTAATGGCTCAAGAAATGCAATTAAGAGAATTAGAAGAAGAACCAATTCAAGTTGATCATGGTAGAGTAATGGGTATTGTTTCTGATCATAAAAAGGAAGTTTTTTTAGGAGGTTTTGGTGCTTTTGTTAATGGAGCAATGAGTCCTGTTTCTGGATATGTTCTTGCAAAAGCAATTAATGCACTTTCAAGTACTGATAAAAAAGTTATTAAAGATGATGGTTTATTCTGGTCTATGATGTATTTAATTGTTGCTGCTGTTCAAGCAATTACAGTTTTTTTAAAAATTTGTAATTTAGAAACCTTAGGTTCAGTTGTTACTTGTAAAATGAGGAAAATTGTTATTGAAAAATATTTACAATTACATGTTGGTTATTATGATTATGATCAAAATGCTCCTGGTGCTCTTTTAACTAGATTATCTATTGATACTACTCAATTAAATTCTATAGTATTAACCATTGTTGGAGATATTGTTGGTACTATTGGTACTGCATCAGTTGGTTTAATAATGAGTTTTTATTTTGAATGGAAATTAACTTTAATTTCATTATGTTTTATTCCTTTTATTATAATTGCTCAAGTTTTAATTGCTCAAGCTAGAAGAGGAGGAAGAGAATCTGATAAAACAATTAATATTGAAGCTGGTAGTGTATTATCTGAATGTGTAATTAATACAAAAACAATATATTCATTTAATTTCCAGAAACCTGCTGTTGAAATGTATTTAAAAATATTAAATCAAGAAAAAGCAACATTTATTAGAGATTCAATGATACAAGGTTTTTTAATGGGATTAGGTATTTTTGCAATGTATGCAAATAATGCAACAGTATTTCATTATTCAGGAGTTTTCATTCGAAAAGGAACATTAAAATTTGAAGATATGAATTTAGCAATGAATATAGTAATGACAATGACAAATGGTATATCACAAGGACTTCATGGAGTAACAGATTATGGAAAAGCTAAAAAATCCTTTGCTTCAGTTTTCAAAACAATAGACACAACATCAGAAATAAATGCATTTGAAGAAGCAAATAGAGGTAAAATATCAGCAGATAAATTAAAAGGTAAAATAGAATTTAAAAACGTAACATTTGCATATCCAACTAAACCAGAACAAAAAATATTAAGAAATATATCATTTACAATAGAATCAGGACAATCATGTGGTTTAGTAGGTTATTCTGGATGTGGTAAAAGTACAATAATTCAATTATTAGAAAGATTTTATGATGCAACAGAAGGAGAAGTTTTAATTGATGATGTAAATATTAAAGATTATAATTTATATGAATTAAGAAAAAAAATTGGATTAGTTTCACAAGAACCAGTTTTATTTAAAAGAAGTGTTTTTGAGAATATAAATTATGGTAGATTAGATGCTACAAAAGATGAAGTTTTTAATGCTGCTAAAAGAGCTGTTATTGAAAAATTTTTTAATGATAAGGAAATGGGAACTAAGGAAGATCCTGTTTCTGGAGGAGAAAAACAAAGACTTGCTATTGCAAGAGCTTTTTTAAAAGATCCTGTTATTTTATTACTTGATGAAGCTACTAGTGCTTTAGATAAAGAAAGTGAAATTGAAGTTCAGAAAAGTATTGATGTTTTACAAGAAGGAAGAACTTCCGTTGCAGTTGCTCATAGATTAAGTACTATTCAAAATTCTGATATTATTTTTGTTTTAGAAAGTGGGAAAATTGTAGAAAAAGGAAATCATAATGAATTAATGGCTTTAAATGCTAAATATGCCACTTTATATAAATATTCTGATACTTCTTAAATTTAATAATAATTTTTTATTATTGTATTATAAAATTGAAACAATAATTTTAAATTTTTTATTTTTCTATTAAATAAAATTTCAATTTATAATATTTATTATAATTTATATTTCAAAACTAAACATTTAGTTACTAATTTTTTATTGAATTAATATATTATAAAAATGGACTTGGTTTGAAATGAAACCATTTTTTAAATTCATCTAATTTTTCTGGAAAATTTCTAAAAATAAAATCTTTAACATCAGCTAATTTTTCTTCTAAATTTTGTATTTTATTTTCATTTTTTTTAATAATTTGGATATTTTCTTCTTTAATCTTTTTTAAAATTTCCAATTCATTATTTTGATAAGATAAATTTTGTTCATAATTCTTAATAGTATTTTCCATTTTTGCACAAGTAACTTCTAAATTTTCACATTTGATTTTAAAAGAAAATAATTCACCAACTCTTTTTTTAACCCATTCAATAATATTTTCATCTTTAACAGGATTATCTTGAATAATTAATAATTTAACATTTCTATAAACTTCTTCAATTGATTCTTTAACTTTTTTTATTGTTTCAATAACATCAGAATGAATATCTTGTACAATTTCAGAAAATTTTTGTTCTGTATTATATGAATCTTCTTTTAATTCATCTAAAATTACTTTTAATTTATCTGTTTTATTTTTAAATAAATCTGTACATTCATTCATTGATTCTTTTATTGATTCATATAAATTTTGAGTTTTAAATAAAGATACATTTTTTTCACTTGGAAGTGGTTTTTGTAATTGAAATATTGTATCATCTTTTTCTTTAATTGTATTTCTAAATCTTGTATTAAGTGATTTTAAATCTTCTTTTAATTTTTCATTTTCTGAATTAATATTATTTAATTTTTTATTTAAATCATGATTATCTCTTTGTAAATTTTCTATATCATCTTTTTTTTTCTGTAATTCTAAATTTAATTCCATTATTTTTTTTGTTTTTATTTCAACTTCATTTATTAAACCTAATCTATTTTCATTTAATATTTGACATTTTTCTAATTCTTCTTTTAATTGTGTTATTTTAAGTTCTTCTTTTGCTTTTATCATTGGATCATTTGCTTTATTTAAATCATTTTTTAATGTTCTAATTTCTAATTCATATTTATCATTCTTTTGTTTTAATTCACTATTTTCTATTTTTAACTTTTCAATTTTTTCATTTGAAGAATTTAATTCTTTCATTAAAGTATTTTTTATATCTTCATTAATAGGACTATTTTCTGAAATTAAAGAAGTATCATTAATATTTACAATATTAATATTATTATTATTATTAATATTAATATTATTTCCAATATTAGAATTTGTAGTAGGAATATTTAACTTTTTTATCATTTCCAAAATACTTTTTCTCTTACTTTTAATTATATTATTTATTTCTTTATTAGTACTTTCAGTCCTTGCATTTATCATATGAGATTCTAACCATTGTCTTTCAGTAATTTTCTGTTCAACTAAAACAGGTCTTAAAGGAGGATTAACATCAAACCAATTATGATTAAGAATTTGATCAATAGTTAATCTTTCTTTTGGATTTTGTTTTAATATTTTTGATATTAAATTTTTAGCTAAAGGTGGAAAATCATCAACCCAATTAATTTTATGTTTCTTAATATTAGAAAATAATTCTCCTTGATTCATTCCTCTAAAAGGTGGTTTCCCAGCAAGTAATTCAAACATTAAAACACCTAAATCCCATATATCAACTGAAGTATCATGACCTTCTTTTTTAACCATTTCAGGAGCTAAATATTCAGGAGTACCACAATAAGTTTTTCTTAATTCATTATTTGAAGAAACATAATTTGACCAACCAAAATCAGCTAATTTAACTCTACCATTTTCATCTAATAATATATTTTCTGGTTTAATATCTCTATGAATTATAGGTGGATCAAATGAATGAAGATATTTAACTGCACTTAATATTTCTCTCATATATTGTGCTGTTGTTCTTTGATCAAATCTACCTTGTTTTTTTAATAAAGAATATAATTGACCTTTTGATGCATAATGCATTATTAAATATAAATTATCATCATCTTCAAAATGATTAAATAATTTTATTATATGAGGATGATTTAATTTATACATTATTTCTATTTCTCTATTTATTTGTTCTGTCATTTTTTGATCTATTATATTTTGTTTGTTCATTACTTTAATTACATATATTTTTCCTGTTGATTTATGATGAACTTTCCATACTTGACCAAAACCTCCTTTTCCTATTGCACGATCACCGTCTGATAGAAAGTCTTCTTTACAACATTCTTTTTCAAGACCTTCACGAACTGATGGTGAGAGGAAAAGAATACGATTTTTTACACGGTTTATCATTATTTTTTTTTCCATTTTTTTAAAAATTTTTTATAATTTTTCTTTTTTTTAAAAATCAAAATTATTATTTTTTTTTTCTAATTATTAAATTAAAAAGTAATGAATTGTTGTGATTTTAATCCTATTGTTAAACAAAGTGAGGAAGGAGCAATATATACAAAAAAATTGAGATTTTATTTATATATTTATCTTTTTTTTTCTCTTTTAAGAACATTAACTATTCCAACTGGAGAATTTCTTTATGAAATGATAATTGGTTTTTTTATTTTTTTAATGTCATGTCAACTTTCATTTTATTATGGAATGTTTGTTATTTTATTTTTATTATTTCAACTTTTCTTTGAACTCCTTACATTATTAACTTTTCTTCAAGCAATTTTTTTATTATATCAAGAAATTTCTATTTTTATATTACTTATTCAAAGTTTTATTATTATAATATATATTATGTTAACTAAATGGACATTTATTTGTTATAGAGAATACAAAGCATTATTCTATGAACAAAACGGAAATGGATTTGGAATGGGATATACTCAAATGAGAGATGAGGAACAAGGATATGGAAATGCAAATTATAATAATTATAATAATTATAATTATGGAAATAATAATAATAATGAAGAAAGAAAAGTTTTTGTACCTTTTACTGGAAGAGGAACAACATGGGGTTAAATAGACTAATTATTTTAAAAAAAATAAAATAAATTTATTTTTATGTATATAATAATTCTATAATACAATATAAATTATACAAAAACTTAAAAATACCCAAAAAAAAAATTACAAAAAAAAAAAGAATAAAAATCACATATAAATATTATTATTATTGGAATACTTTCCCAACATATTTATCCATATTCCAATATCCAGAAGCAATTACATTCCCTTTAGAATCAACTAACTTTCCAATTCCATGTCTTTTTCCTTTAGAAAAAAAACCTAAATATTTTTCTCCTTTATGATTCTCACAAACTCCTTTTCCATTAATAAACCCATTTTTAAAATTTCCATAATATTTATCTCCATTTTTCATAATAAAAGTACCTTTCCCACAAATAATATTATCTTTAAATTCTCCTTCATAAACATTTCCATCATTAAAAATAAATTTACCTAATCCATTTGCTTTTCCATTTTCCCAATTACCTTCATAAATATTACCATTAGAAAAAAAATATTTTCCAAAACCTTCTTTTAAATTATTAACATAATTTCCAATATATTTATCACCATTATTATGATAACGAATACCTTTACCATCAATTTTACCTTCTTTCCATTCACCAGAAAAAACTTCTCCATCAATTTGAGTTAATTTACCATAACCATCATGTTTATTATTTTTAAAATCTCCTTCGTAAATTGTTCCATTTTTTAATTTCATATAACCATAACCTTCACGAATACCATTTATTAATTCACCTTCATAATAATCTCCATTATTATAATAAAAAATTCCTTTTTTTGGTAAATTATTTTCATTTATGTATCCTATGAAAATGTCATTTGTTTGAAATAGTTTTATTGTTATTTGATTATAGTTGCCTTTGAATATTTTATTTTGAAGAGATGTATTTATGTATTGAAAATATTTTTGATATTGAGTTGTTTGTTCTATTTTTCTTTTTGATAATAAGGTTCCGTTATATCCACAAAAATATAATATTTGATTTATTAATTTTTGGAAAATTTCTTCTTTTGGATTTTGTATGTTTTGGTATTTTATTTTGTTTTGATTTGGAAAACGAATATCTATTAATTTTTTATCTTTTGGTGTTTGAGGAAATTTTTGTTGAAGTGATAAGATTTTTTTTTTTCCTATTATTTCATTATTATTATCTTCAATTTCTTCGTTATTTTGATTTATTGTTAATTTTTGTTTTGATTTTATTGATGATATTGTATTTATACTTGAAGTATTATCTATAATTTCATCATCTTCTTCATCAATTTGAAATGTTGTTTTTTGATTTGCTGTATTTGTACTATATTTATTAAAATTATTATTTGAATTATTATTATTTAAATTTGGAAAATTTAGATTTGCTGTATTTGAACGAATTAAAGAATTTCCTGTTTTTGTTGATTGTGATGTTATTAAATGATGTTTATATAAATTACATATTGGGTCTATTTTATTATTATTAATTAATTTTTGATCTTCATTTTTATTATCAAATAGTTTTTCATTTTCTTTATTTATTAATTGAGATTTAAAAATATTTCTTTCTATTTTTTCACTGTTATTATTTATATCTATTGTTTTACTATTTATATCCATATTTTCATTGCTGTTTATTAATGATATTTTTATATTTTGAATATTTTTAGGTGATATTTCTATTTTTTCTTTTCCATTACTATTAGAATCAGTTTCTCTATCACTATTACTTGATATTTTTTTTAAGTTTTCTTGCGATGAGTTATTCCTTTTTAATATATTTAAATTTATATTTATATTTTTTGTATATTTTTTAAGTTTTTCAATCTTTTCTTGTTCATAATTATTATTAATCTCATTTTCATTCTCATTTTCATTTTGTATATTTTTTGTTTGTATAGAAAATAAATTTTTATTAGAAATAATTGAAAAATCGTTATTAGTATTATTACAATTAATAAATTCATCATCAATTTTAGAAATTTTATCAAAAGAATCAATCAAATCATTATCATCTTTTATATTATCTTTTGATTGGAAATTTTTAGATATTTTAAAAGTATTTTTTTTAAAAAGTGAATTCATTTCATCTTTAAAAGAAACATTTAACAAACTTTTTTCTTCTTTAATAGGAATAGCATCTAAAGTTTCGTTAATATTATCATTGTTAGTTTTTTCATCATCAAAACTCATTTTATTAGCAATTGCATTACTATTTGAATTACTAATTAAATTAGGTTCAGTATGAACAAATTTATATTCAGTAGAAAATTTATTTAAATTAGTAATTTTCATTTTAGTTTTATCAAAGGAAATTAATTTTTGATGAAAACTTACTTCATTACTTGATAATTTTTTAGTCTTTGATTTTGTTTTATTTCTTAAAATTTCTGGTTTTGAATAAACAATTTGTTTTTCTTTTAATTTTGGTGAATCAATACTAAAAATAATTTTTATGACTTCTTCTAATTTAATATTTGGAATACATGATTCAATATTTAACACATATTGAATTTTATCAATTGGACATGAACTACAATTTTTATTTTGATGATTACATAAAATACAATGTTTACAAAATGTATGACCACATTTTGCTACTAAAGGACGATGTTTATTCATATCAAAATTATTATGACATATATCACATTGTAAAACTTTTTCTAATTTTACCATTTTTTAATTATTTTTTTTAAATTTTTGAATTTGTAATTATTTTTTATTAGAATATTATTAATTATTTAATAATAATAATATATTAATTATTAAAAATTTTTTTTTTAATTATTTGTTAGTCTATCACTTGATCTATTTAAAAAATCTTTATATGAAAAAGCAAAAATTCCTTTTAAACTATCATCTAAACTATTCTTAATTTTATTTAATAATTCATTATTAGCTTGTGAATCATCAGTAGTTTTATTAATATTATTTATTTCTTTAATTTTATTTTCATTATTTTTATTTTCTAAATTATTTTTATTATTATTTTTAGGAATTGAATTATTATTACTTTTAGGAAAAGATAATTCTTTACTAACATTTTGTTTTGAATTTGAATTTTTATTTCCAGATAAATAACTTGAACCATTTTGTGTTGATTTAGAATTTTTATTTATATTTATAACTGTATAATATTTTTTAATTATACTATTATTTATATTTTGACAAATTTTATTTGGTGATTGTGTTATTATTCTTTTTCCACTTCTAGAAAGTGAATATAATGATTTATGAGTTTTATTTAAATTTAATAAGGGATTTATATTTAATATTATATTTGAATTTTTATTATTTTTATTATTTAATGTTGAATTTTTATTACTTTGACATTTTTTAATACTCTCATCTATTATTTTTTTTATAGAATTTGAACTATTTATAAATGAAGATGATTTTTTTTCATTTTGTTTTAAATTTGATTCAAAACTATGCTTAAATTTATTTTTTAAATTTTCATATTGAGATTTTTCCACTATTTTTTTTAAAGTCCCAAATAGTGAAATAACTGTTTTTTCATAAGAATCTATTAATATTTGTTTTGAATAATTTTTTATTTTAGATGTTGATTTTGTATGTTCTGTATTATATCTTGAATTTGATATTGTTTTTGTTTTTGATTTATTTTTTTTTAATATAAAACTATTCTTTTTATCAAAATGGAGATTTTGATTTTGTTTTTTGTTATTATTTATAATTGATTTACTTAATTTTATATTTATATTATTATTATTTCCTTTATTTTTTTTAATATTGTGTTTTTGAATTTTTTCTATTAATGAGAAATAATCATTTGTCTTTTTCATTTATTTAAAAATAATTAATAAAAAAATAATTTATAAATTTTAATATTTAAATTTTATAATAAGATATTAAGGAAATTAATGCATAAATTCAATGATGATAAATAAAACTCTTGTTTGAATTCTTTTATATTTCTAATCAAAATATTTTTGGATTTATTTTTTTTATATAACGTATAATAATTTAAAGGATCAAAATATTAAATTCCAAAATATATATTTAGAATTTGAAATTTTTATTATTTTCATTTTAAAATGTTAAACAATGGAAATACAGATGATAATCAATTAAAATTAAAAGAAGAAATAATTAAAGAAGAAATAGAAAAAAAAAATTATAATAAAGATAAATTTTTTCAATATCTGTTAGATAAAAAAGAAAATGGAAATAAATTAGAAAATTGGTCTTTAATAGAATTAAATTTTGAAATAACCAATTATATAAATTCAATAAATAACAATAACAAAAATTCCTTACAAAAAAATAATAATATAACATTTAACCAAGTAAATTTAAATATAAATGAATCTTTAAACAATAATAATGAAATATCACTATCACAAAATCCATTATTGAATAATTATCAATTTTCACATCAAAATATAAATAATTCATTATATTCTAAAGAAATAAATTGTAAAACTTTAGAAAAAACTCCATTAAATGATAAAAATATAAAAGTAATAATTCAAAATCCAAGAATAAATAAATCTAATATTTGGGAATCAATATATATATTATATGAAATTGTTACAGATGAAATGAAATGGTTAGTTCATAGAAGATATTCAGACTTTGATAATTTAAGACAAATTTTATTAAATCATTTTCCAAGATTATTTATTCCTCCTCTTCCTGGTAAAAAAGTAGGAAATAGAAGATTTGATAAAGATTTTATTGAAAAAAGAATGATTTTTCTTCAAATGTTTATTGATGATGTTATGAATAATGAAGTTTTTAAAACAAATGAAGCATTATATGCTTTTTTATCTTTTAATGATAGAAATAAATATGATAATAAAATAAAAGAAATGTTATCTTTTAAACCTTCTAATTATGTTAATGATTGTAGAACTTTAAATGGTAAGTTAATTGTTTATAATAATAATAGTAATGAATATGAAGAATATTATAAAAATCTTTTGAATTTTTTTAAATTAGAAAATGTATATTATAATAATATAAATTATAATCTTAAAAATTTTTATATTAATATTTCTGCTGCTTGTAAAAATTTGGATCTTATAAAAGATGATTTTGATGATTTAAAGATGTTAAATGAGAAAATTTTAATGAAAGATGAAATTATAAAGTCTTTAGAAGAACTTCATATTTTTATTAAAAACTGGAAAAGAAATTTATTCAATCAAAATGAAATAATAAAAAGTAGAATTAAAGATTTTTTTATGTATCAAAAAATGCAAAATATATCTTTTTCAGAATTAATAATAAAAAGAAATGAAATTAAATTAAATTACACAAATGAAAATAATAAATTAAATCAAAAAAAGGAAAAATTATATTTATTAATGGATATTAATAAATGGGAAATTCAAAAAAGTTATGAACAAATTGATGAAGAAAGATTATTAAAAGATAAAAATTATGCAATGAAATATATTTGTTCTAAAGAAACTTTAAATGTAGAGAATTTATATAATCAATTAGGTTATGCTAATCAATCAACTGAAAATGAATTAAAAAAATTTGTTGATTTAAATAGTTTGAAAATTATTAACAATATTAAAAGTTTTGCTAATGAAATTTATCCTACATTAACAGATTCAATTAATATTTGGACAACCTTAAATAATTATTTATAATTTATGAGATTATTTAAATTCCAGTTTATTTATTAATAATTCTCTTCATATTGAAAATTTATAATAATTAAAAAAGCTTTATTTAAATATTTAATTGATTAATTGATTAATTATTAATATATATAGATTTTAAAATTTATATTTTAATTTTTTATATTTCATACTTTTTTAATATATTACTTTTTTTATTTTTTAATTACTTATTATATAAATTAATGATATAAATATTTAAAAATATAAAAAAAAAATGAATCCCTTAATAAAAAAATATAATGATTTTTTATTATTATTAGAAGAGCCAAAAAAACTTGAAATTCAGGTTAATAAATTTTTTGATGAAGAATTTAATGAACTTTTTGAAGATATTCTAATAAAATCAGATAAAGATTTCATAGAAAATTTATTATTTAATGCAAAATTTATTATAGAAGATAATTTTTCTCCAGAAGCAATGACCAATATAACCTTAATACAAATAATAAAAAAAAAAGAAAGAGAATTTTATTTAAAATTCCAAAATGATAAAGAAAAATTAACAAAAGTATTAAAATACAAAGGTAAAGATTTTATAGAAAATGGTCAAAATTTTTCTTTTTTAAAACACTGCATTTTTCAAAATAATAATCCAATTCACATATGTAATGAAAAAAACAATTTTGTAACAGTTTTATCAGAAAAATCAGTATATATAAACAAAATAAAAAATAATAGAAGAAATTCATTTACAGATTATAAAGATATATATGCAATAATATGTACAAAATGTTTAAAAGCATATAAATCAGATTATATAAAATTATTTTGTAACTTCTGTAAAATTCCTTATTATACAAGAATATTATCATTTCATGAAAATGCTAATAATAATTTACAACCTGCAACATGGGAAAAATATCATTGTAATATAATAATTAATCAACAAATGGAATGTCCAAAATGTAATCATCCATTATTTATTGATATTGAAAATGATAAATTAATATGTCAAAATTGTAATTTTTGTGACGATGCTGAAAATATAGAATGGAAATGTATTAAATGTAATAATAAATTTTTTTCTCATGCTAAAATATATAATCCTTATATTTTTAAACCATTTGCAAATGCAATTAAAAAAGGACTTCTTGAAAAAATATCAGCAATACCAAAAAGAATTCAATGTGGACATAATCCAGATAATATTGTTCATAATAGGAAATGTGATGGTAAATTATATATTACTGAATTAAATAGTACAGAAATGATTCTTTGTTCTAAATGTAGAGCAATGAATAAATTTGATAAATTTATTTTTGAATGTCCTGAATGTGGTAAAAAATTCAAAGCAAATGAGGAAAATTTAGAAGAAGAATTTAAAGCATTTTCAAATTGTGTAACTCCAAAAATGAAAAAATCAATAAATTTTAGTAAAAGTAATAGTAAAAATGATGTTCCTAAAATATCAACATCAAGAACAAATTTGAATAATATAAATGATTGTAATTCAGAAAAAAAAAAAATAAGATATGCAAAACATGCATCTACAAATTGTTTACAATATTCAACTAAAAAAAAATTAAGTTCTGGAATAAGTAATGCAAATACAACAAATACAGAAAATATTAATAAAGATTCTTATGGTGAAATTAATGAAAAAGATAATAATAATTTTATTATTCCTCAAATGAAAAAAAGTGTTAAAAATAATGTAGTTGAATTTGATAAAAATTATACAAATAATTATAATAATGTTAGAAGACAATTTTCACGTTCTTTAGTAATTAAAACTAATCAAAATATTAAAGATGATGATGATTATTATTGTAGTTCTTCTGATGATGAATTTGATGATGGAAAAAATATTGTTCAAAGAAAAAATAGTAATTATAATAAGAATGTTGATAATAAAGTTATTCATAATTATAAAACTGTTTTTGAAAATAAAGAAAATTTACAAAAAATAAATTCAAATGATCTTCCTAATTTTGAACCAAGTGATTATATGATAATATCTCAAATTGGAGAAGGAAAAAAAAGTAAAATTTTCTGTGTTAAATCAGATGATAATACTTTTTATGCAATGAAAAAAAAAGTATTAATTCATAAAAATGATTTAGAACATTTTTTATATTGTTATAAATTACAATATAATTTAATGACAAATACAAATGTAACAAAAATTTATAGTATTAATTTTACAAATGAAGAATTTAGTGTTCTTGAAGAATTAGGAATTAATAGTTGGAATAGTGAAATTGCAACAATGAAAAAAATGAAAAAATTTTATTCAGAAGAAGATTTAGTTAATATAATATATCAAATTACTTCTACTTTAGAAGTTCTTCAAAGAAAAGATTTGTGTCACTTTAATATAAATCCAAAAAATATAATTGTATGTAAAGATAAATTATACAAATTAAATGATTTAGAATATATTAGAGCTATTAAGGATGTTAATATTATTCCAAATGATAATAATTTTATTAGTCCTCAATTATATGAATTATATTATGAAAAAAAAAGTCATAAAGGAGTTTTTAATTTAGTTAAAAATGATGTTTATTCACTTGGATTATGTATTATTTATACTATGACTAGGACTAAAGAAATAAATAATATTTTTAAAGATTTTATTTCTATAAAACATAATATTGATAGTGATAAATTAGTTGGAGATTATTTTAAATATCCTTTGAATACAATGGATGATGAGAATTTTTATTCATTAAAATTTGAAATATTATTACAAAATATGCTTAAATTCAGAGAAAATGAAAGATTTGATTTTATTCAAATTAATGAATATATTACTAAAGAATATGAATTTGAGGATTGAAAATAAAAGTGAATATCTTGTATATTAAAAATGTCAAAATTATTTAAATATTATTTATTTTGAAAGATATGAACTAAATGACTATTTATTAAATTTAAAAAATTAATGTAACATAGTGTTAAAGATTATCTAATAAATAAAACAAATAACTTATTTTTGAAACAACTTTTTTTTATAAAAAATAAACAGAATATATAAATTATTTTCCAAAAAAAAATTAATAATAATCATTTCCAAGTATATTATCTTTAGAATTAAAAATTGATCTTGTTTTTCTCCTATCTGAAATACTTATTAAATTATCTAAACTGCTTAAAACCTTATCATAATTAGATTTATTTGATTCATAAAATAATTTATTTAAATTATTATTTCTTTTCCTAATTTTCTCAGTTTCAGGTCTACGACTATTGTCTAATGTTTTCTTTGAATTTCTTAAATGACGATCTGAAGAATTACTTTCTTCAATTTGATTATTTTTATTCTTAGAAAAAATAGATTGAGTTAAATTAAAAAATTTATTATTATAAGTATTATTATTATTATTTACTTTTTTACTTTTATATTCTCTAATATAAGCAGAACTAATTCTATTATGAAATATTTTTTTTTGAATATTATTATTTTTATTTTTATTAGATTGATTAAATGAATTAAATTGTTTATCAATATTTTTATCTCTTAATAAAGGATAACCAATTTTCCCTTTTTTCATAGTTCTTAAAATATTTTCATCATTTGCTCCACCCATTGAACAATATCTAGTAATATCTAAATAACAAGAATCACAAACAACTGAAGTTTTCGCACAAAAAACAGCATCATCTTTTAAATTAATATAATCTTCATATTTCATTTTAGGATAAATTTCCATTATTACTTTAGGTATAATAAAATTTCTATAATTATACTTTTTTAATTTTTCAAGTACTTCAGTATTATTATCTTCTAAATAAGGAATAATTTCAACTCCTGAAGAAGTCATATTAATTTTTTTATAAATATCCAATAAGTCATTATCTCTTTTTCTATTTTCATGACTTTCAATTAAAGTTTTAAAATTAATTTCATATAATCTATAAGATTCAATTTTTTCACCACAATTTAAACAAACTGCATCTTTATGTGGTTTAATAGGTTTACCATTAATATTATATTTAAATAAATTAATATCTTCAGGTGATCTAACTTTTATTTTATTAATATCAACTTCTTTAACTCTTTTACTATCATTAAATGTTCTTTTATCTAAACCATTTTCAATTCTTAGTGAAGAACACCATAAAAAAAGAATTCTATCTTTTTTATCAATTTTAAAATTTAAAATCATTCTTACAATTTTAATCTTTTCTAAAGTAATATTAGAAACATGATTTGCAATACTCATTCCAATTTTTTCAATTCTATCAGGTAAATTACTACCTTTTAAAGGTTCAGTTTTAGTTTGAAATTCTTCACCATCATAAGTAACTGCTCTTTCATATATATCATATTTTGAATCTGTAATTTTTCTTATATTTGTACATTTTTCAAATAAACATAATTTTGGAGACCAAGTTAATCTAAATGTTGAATTATTATCTCCTTTTGGATCTACAAATTTTTGTAATATTCCATCTTCAAATGAGAATTTATTATTTAGAAATTCATCAAATTTTTTCAAATCAAAATATTCTATTATATAATTACCTTTATTTGGATCTTCATCAGGTTCTTTATCAAATAAAGTTTTTATTCTTTTTTCAAATGTTGGTCTATCACATTCATATTTTGATATTATTTTATTTTTTTTATATATGTAATATGCAATTATTCCACTTTTTGAAATATTTTTTGAAAAAACTTCTCTTATGTGAGTTGAATTTACTTTTCCTGATGATTTTTTTTTTAATTTACCATCAATTACACTAGTGAAATACCAATAACAAGGTTTTTGATATTTATATAATATTGTTTGTGGAATTATTATATATGGATCTGTATTAAATATTGTATCTTTTGTCCATAGGAAATGATATATATTTTCTATTACTCCATCTCCTTCTAATACATTAAACATTATTTTTTCTTTTTGGTTTTATTTTTGAATTTTTTATTTTATTTAAATTGTTTTTATAATTTTTTTTGTAAATTAAATTATAATTTTATAAAAAAATAATTTATGATAAAATATATTATATAAATATTTTTTATTAAGGGGTAATTGTTATTTTTATCTAGAAAGTAATAAAAATGTAAACAACTTTTAATTATTCATATTTAGTTTATAACAATCAAAAATTAATAAATTTTATATAATAGCTATTAAAAAATATTTATTTTTTTTTTCTAAGAATCAAATTTTCATTATTTATAAATATAATTGTTTTTTTATAATAATCAAAAATAAAAAATGAAAAAGGCAAATGATTCATATGATAATTCAATGCAAAAAAGAAGAAATAAATCAAAAGATAAAGTAATATCAAAAAGTCCTTTAAAAATAAACAATACGAAAGCAAAAAAAATTGAATTAAAAGATAATGAAGTACAAGAATTATCTGTAAAACTTCCTGAAAATATTAAAGCTTTTAATTTAAACACCAATCCAAATAACAATTCAAATTCAAATACAAATTCAAATTCAAAAACAAATATAAAATCACAAAAAATAAATAATGAAAAAGAATTAAGAGATAAATTGGATAATGAAATTAATTTAACAATGGAAAAAGATATGAATATTAAAGAATTACAAGATAAAATTAAATTGTCTGTCAAAAATCAAGAAGAATTAAAAAAACAAATTGAAAATTCTATTGAAAAATTAAAAAAACAGAATAAAATTGTTCAATTATATAAATCTAGTGATCAAATGCAAAAATCAAAAATAAAAGAATTAGAAGAAAAAATTAAAAATTTAAATAGTCAATTAGAAAAAACAAATGAAAATATTAATCCATCAGATAAATCAAAGAAAGATTCTGAATTAGTGTCTGGGACAATGATTAAATTAGGTGAAATATTTTGGGAAAGTAAAACTGAAAATTATGCTTTAAAAGCAGAAAATGTAATACTTCAAAGAGAAAGGTTAAAATATTATAATGGTGATTTTTAAATTTTAACTATATTATTATTATTAATTTTATATTCAAAAATTAAAATATTTTTTATAATAAAAGCAATTTTAATTTTTATTATAGTAAATAAAAAAGTTGAGATATAAAAATTATCAAATAAATATGAAATATGAAAATAAATTAATTGAAACCCAAAGACTTTATTATACAAATCAAACTCTTTCAAATTTTGATAATTTAAATAATAACAAAACATCAATGATTACAGAATATAAGAATAATTTTAATAAATCAAATGATAATGGAAAAAGAATAAATTTTCATATTTATTCAAAATCATATAATATGGGAAAATTTTTTAAATCAATAATAGATAAAACTTCTATAAATCATTTAGATGCATATATTAATGAAGAGTATTCAAATAATTTTGATAAAAATTTAAATAAAATTATAGGAGAAAAAACTGAAAATATAATGATAGATTATTTAACACCTAATATTCAATCAAGTCAAAGGTATAATTCAAATTTCAAATTAAAAAAAAAAAATAGTTTCAAAAAAGAAAGCCCAATTAAACCTATTTATAATTATGAATCTAATATAAATGAAAATATAATGAGTTTAAATAGATATTATGAAAATTTAGATAATATAAAGAGTAGAAATAGAAAAGATAGTTTAAATTATAAATCATTAACAAATGATAAGACATTAAGTTCTGAACAACAAAGAAAAAATAAAAATTATACTTTATATAGTATTAATAAAAGTAATCCATCAACAAGTTTTAATAAAACAATTTCAACTGGATTAGGTTTATCACAATTTAATTTAAAAAGTATAATGAAAAGAATAAATAATTATGAAAAACAATTAATAGATTATGAAGAAGAGAAAAAAATTTCAGAATTTAAATTATCATCATCTCACAAAGTGAAAAAAGCATATAATAAAATATCAAAAATATCAATTGATTTATTAAAAAATAATATATTAGATACAAAAAATGATCCAAGTAAAACATATAGATTAAAAGAAAATTTATTAGAAATGAGAACAAGACTTAAAAAAGATATTAAAACACTTGTTAATAAAAGTAATAAATCTAATTTTAATACAACAAATGAACAAATATTATATTCATTAGAAAAAACTCATAATTCAGAATATACAAAAGATATAATTGAAAAAATAAAAATTATAAATTATTTTATATCAAGTCAACCAAAAGATAGATTTGAATCAGATTTAATTAGACATAGAAAAATTTTTGTAATAATTGATGGAACAGTTGTTTTTAATGAAGAAGTTATTAGAGGAGATTTTGTAGATATTCCAACAAGAAGATATTTATCATTTTTTGAACAAAAAAAAGATAGATTAGATGAATTTTATAAATTTTTATCAAGATGTCAAAAAATTTTTAGATATAGAATTCCTTTTCAAAATCTTTTTTTATTAAATGGAATTAATATTTTTGATTTAATTGAAATACCTGAAAGTGATAAAGCTATTTTTATTTCTGCTAGTAATATTTTTAGAGGCATATTTTTATTTTCTGATACAATTAATATTGATAATGTTCAAAAAAAAGATTATAGATTATTAAAGATTCAAGAATGCAGAAAAGCAAGAGCAAAATTATATAAATTTAAAATAGAAGATAATAAAAATAAAAAAAAAAAGAAAAATTTACTACGTTTAGGTATTAAAAAAAAGAAAAAAAATTTAAAAACTTTTAAAACATATATTAAAAAAGAAAAATATTTAAATGAACAATCTTTTACTTTTGGAATAAGTGATAAGAATTTAGAAGGTGAAGAGAAATATTATTATTATTCTGATGATGATGAAAAAGTTAAATCAAATTTTAAAAATTTTCAAAAAAATTATCCAACTTTAATATCACAATTAATACATTTTAATGAGGAAGAAATGAAAATAGATTTAAATAAAGCAAAAATGAAAAATGATAAAAAAATAAATAAATTTATTTCAAAAAGATTAGATGAAAATACATATGAAGGTTTAAATATTTTAATGAGACAATATAATAATTTAAGAGCAAAAAGATTTAAAATAACATTACATCAAGATATGAAACCAATACTTAAACAAATGAAAGATGAAATAAGTAACGAAGCAAAAGAAATTTTTAAATTATATTTACAAAAATTAAAAATATTAAGTAAAAAAGTAGATGATATAGAATTAAATATGGATTTATTAGATGATAATACAATAAACACAGAATCAAAAAATAAAAATACAATAACACAAAATATAAAAAAAGTAGATGATGTATTATATAAAACAACATTTGAATTAAATAAATATTACCCAGATTTAATATCAATGAATATTCCATCAATATTAAAAACATTTCCAAAATTAAAAAGAAACATTTTATATGATATATATACACAATTTAAAACATTATTATCAATATGTGTATGTATAAATAGAGATTTAAAACAAATAAAAAAAGGAATAGATTTTCCAACATTTTTTAATTGTCTTCCTCAAATGAGAAGTCAAGGTTATTCACTCGCCTATAAAATATATAAAACATTAAATAAATTAAATACAGAATGTTTAAATTGGGAAGAATATATGCAAGGAATGTATACTATGAAAAGTCCTGATATTAAAGATAAAATTGATGTTTTTTTTCATATTATTGATTCTGATGGTAATGGTTTTCTTTCTTTTGATGAAGTATATGAAATTTCTAAAAGTTCTTTACAAAGAAGTTTAGGTGATAAAAATAATAAAAATGATGAAGTTGTTAATACTTTATCTTCTTATTTTGCTAATTTAATTTTTCAATTAGTTGATATGCCTATTGATCAAGAAATTTCTATTGAAAAAATTAGAGAAAAAATTCTTGAAGGACAAGACGCTGCTGGTTATTTAGAAATGTTTATTTGTGCTGATTCATTTACGAATTTTTAATTTTAGGTATTTTTTAATGTAATTATATTAAAATTAAAATAAAATTTTTTTTTTTTATAAATTTAAAAAAAATTAATTAATATTATAAATTTATGATTAAATATTTAATTTTTCTTCATTTATTATATTTAATTGTGTCTCCAAATCATAAAATATAATAATAATATACAAATAATAATAACTACAAAAATTGCAATAAATAAATATAATAATTGTTTTCTATGTTTTTTTTGATTTTTACTAATTTGTTTCAAATTACTTAAAGCTTTTGCAATATTTTCTTCAACATCATCAACATTTTTATCAATAATATCGAAATTTTCATCATCTTTTTTAACTTGTTCATTCATTTGAATTGCCATATGTTTAATTTCTGAAGAAATAACCTGAGCTTCTTTTAATTCTTTATTTCTTTGTTCTAAAAATTTTTTATTATCTTCTAATTTTCCAACTATTACTTGTTGTTTTAAAATTGAATCTTGTCTTTGTCTTGTTTGTGGTTCTTTTTCTTCACTTTCAATATCAAATCCAAAATTTTGACATTTTTGAATTATTTCTGTTATAAATTTCATACATTCATCTTTTGAATTTGTAAATTCTGTTTTTAATTTTTTATATACCTCTGATGCTTTTTTATTTGATGAATATTTTTTTAATAAGTTTTCTATTTCAGTTTTGAGTGAAGTATAATTATTTATAGTTAATCTTATATTACTGTTTTTTTCTGCATATTTTTGTTTATCAAAATCTTCACGCATAACCATTTCATGAATATCTTTTATATTTTTTTTTTGTTTTACATAGTCTAAATAATTTTTTTTTAATTCTTCTTTTATTTTATTTGTTTCTTCTTCTCCATTTGTAAGCTAAAATTTTTTTATTTAAATCAATTTTTTACTGGAATTTCATTCGTTGTATCATCAAAAAATGCCATTTTAGAATAATATTACTTAAAATTTTAAAATAATAAATTTAATTATTAATATATCTAAACAAATATAAAGCATTATGATATAATTTTTTTTATTTTCGGAGAAATAATCTTTATGAAAATATATTTTTTTAATATTTTTATTCAATAAAAATATTATTTTTCTTAAATTAAAGAAAATAAAAAAACAAAAACAATCTTATCAAAATTTAACGAATTATTAAAAACAAAAATATAAATAAATTATTTAAAAAACTTACAAATAATTCCATATATTTTTTATGAAAAATTAATAATCTACATCAAATCTAGAAATCAAATAAATAAATATAAAAAAAAATGAATTCCAAATTAATTGTTATATTTAGTTTATTAATCAAAATTTTATCAGGTGATAGAAAGAAAATATATAGATGTGCTCATTTAAATTACAGAGATGAACAATGTTTAACCCAGGAAAAATTAGGTGATTTACAATTTGTTTGGTTGAGAAAATGTAAAGGTTCTAAAGTATGTGTTCAATTACCATATTATGGAAAAATGACAGGAGTATGTTCAGTAAAAGTCAGATCACATTATGATGGAGAAAAGTGTGGAAAAAATAATAAATGTACTTCTGGAATCTGTGATGGAACAAAATGTAAAGGATTTGTTGAAAACCATAGATGTCAACCAGGTTTAGCTCAATGTGCTAAAGGATTAGTTTGTAGAAAAGAATCAACTTCAAGTAAATTTCATAGTTGTCTTAAACCAATTGGTCCAAATGAATCTTGTGATAATTATTATATTGATGTTCAAAATACTGACAATAAATATTATGAACCTGATTACAATCCATGTGAATTAGGTAGAGTTTGTTCTAATGGGAACTGTATTATTATTGGTTCAGTTAGAACTGGTGGAACTGCAACAAATCCATTAGCATGTGAATCAGGTATATTTAACGGTACTCATTGTGTAGAATATAAATCAAAAAATGATACATGCACCCTAAATAGTAGTAATTATTATACATGTAGGGGAAACAATAATACTTGTATGGAAACATCAGGAGGAGCATATTGGTGTCCCACTTCTGCAATTTCTGATACTTTTAAAGAATGGTTTTCTGTATTTCTTGCTAAAACAAAAGAAAATAATGATACTGTGCTTGGTGCTTATAGATATACTGCTAATAATAAAAAGGCTAATGAATTATTTTTTAGATATACTCATTATGGTTTAATTAGTGATGCTGATGAATGTGCTTATGATTACTTTTGGAAAAATAATTCCAGTAATAATCTGAAAGTTAGTATTATGATTTTAATTTTTACAATATTATTTTAGGAATAATTTTTTCAACTGAAATTTTCTTATTTAATAAAATTTAATTTTAATTTAAATATTTTAAAATATTATGTTCCAATAATATAAATTAATAATTTGAAGAAAATTATAATTTTTATAAATTGTTATTTTCTTTATCAATTTGTAATAAAGTTTCAATTGGTAAAATATCAGATTTTTTAGTATAATGAAAATTCATTTTATCAGAACCTTCTTTAAATCCAATATATTTTTTAACAAGTGAATCATAAGCTTTTGCTGCAATATATTTATCATTAAATCTCCCACCATAAATTCTATTATTATTATGAATTAAAATAACTACCCATTTATGTTTAAAAAAAGTTAATCCTCTAAAAGAAGGTTTTGATTTTACTTTTTCATTTTCTTTTTTAATAATTTTTTTTTTTGATATTTGTTCTCTTTTTTTACCTAATATTGAATCACTTTTATCCATTATTTGTTGATAAAGAGAATTTATTATTTCTTTTAAAGAATTTTTTCCTATTAGTTTTTCTTGGTTTTTATTTGTTTTTTCTTCTTTTTCTTTATTTTTATTGATTTTTTTTGTATTTGAATATTCTTCCTGTTTTATTTCTGTTTCAATTTCGTTAAAATAATTATCTATTTTTTGATTTACCTTTTTCAACAAGAGTTTTTGATTTTTTTCAAATTCTTTTTGAATCATATCTCTTATTTGAGTTTCAAAATCCATTTATAAATTATTGTATAGACTTTTCAAAAATGATAAAAAAAAATATTTCAATAATTCCAAATAAAAAGGCAAAAATAACAAAATAATAATTTAAAAAATCAAAAAAAAAAATAAAAAAATCTTAAATTAATTTCAATAAAAAAAAAAATAAATAACAAAATAAATAAAAAAATGTCAAACAGAAATCCAATAACTCACGAGCCTCAAACAACATATCCTCCCCAACAAAACTATCACAATTCCTCATATTACCCATATCCAGAACCAAACAAAACCTTTCGTTTAAATCCACTAGTTCTAACATCATTAAAAACAGTAGACGTAGATAATTTACAACAAATTTTTGGTAAAGGAATTCAAGATAACAGAGATGCAATATCATCAGAAAAAATAACAAATCAAAAAATATATGATGAGAATGCAGATATAAAAGCAATTAGAGATGCAATAGCAAATGCAAAATTAAATAAAGAACGTTGTATGCAAATTCAAGAAAATCAAACTAGAAGATTACAAAATTTAATAAAAGATACTGAAGCTGATGATCAAATTTTACATCAATTAGAAGCAGAAAGGAAAAGAGCTGCTGATGAAGAAGAAAAAAAACATAGAGATCGAGTTATTGCTAAAAAAATGTTACAAGATCAAATGAAAGAAAAAGAAAAATTAAAAGAAGAAGGAAGAAAAGAATATGAAAAAGATATGAAAGATGTTAATGCTATTATGGAAAGAATAAGACAAGAAGATTTAGCTGCTAAAGCAGAAGATGAAAGAAAAAAAAATATTGCTCGTTCTTATATGGAAAATGCATATGCTGAGAAAGCAGAAAGGAAATTAAGAGAAAAGGAAGATGAAGAATTAAGAAAGGAAAAAGAGAGAAAATATTTTGAAGAAGTTGAACAAAGAGAAGCTGAACAACAAGCAAAAAAAAATGCTATTCAATTTGAAAAAGATAAAATTTTTGATCAATTAGCAACTCAAGCTGCTCAAAAACAAGCAGAAGATGAATATTGGGAAAAAGTAAGAAATGATTTATATATTGAACAAGAAAATAGAAAAGCTAAAATTGCTGAATTAGAAGAAAAAGCTAAAAGACAAAGACAAAAAGAAGAAATGCTTGCTAGTGCTATTCAACAAATGAAGGAGAAAGAACAAAGAAAAAAAGATGAAGCTGCTGAAGAAGCTATGTTTAAACAAAAATTATTAGAACAATATAAAAATGATGAAAAGTTAGAATTGGATAATTTAGCAAAGAGAAAACAAAAAGAAAAAGAATTTTATGCTGAAGTTGAAAGATTATGGAAATTAAAAATAGATCAATATGAAGCACAAAAAGCTCAAGCTTTGAAAGAATTAGAAGATGCTAAAAAAGAAGAAGAAGCAAAGAGAATTTTAATTGAAAAAGAAAAAGAACGTTTAATAAGAGAAAATGAAGATTTACTTAAAAAATATTATGCAAAAGGTTATAATGAAGTAGTAAATTTATTAAAACCAGTAAATGGTGATTCAACCTTTAAAAGAACAAATTATGAACCAATATATAATAATATTTTTGGAAATATGAATCCAAATCCAGCAAGTGCATATCCTAAATATGGTAAAATTAAAAATTTTGTATATGATATTGATGTTCAAGATATACAAGAAAATTTAAATATGGATAATTACCCAATGTATAATGCTACTTTAAATAATGATTATGATTCATATCCTTCTGAAAGTGATTATAGAGAAATGATGAGAAGGAATAAAATGAAAAAAATGGAATATGCTGGAGGACCACCTTATAGAGAAAGATCTTATGTAAAAGGAGCTCCTAATATGCCTCAAGGAATGGAAAAAGTAACTATTCCTTATTTAGAAAATGAATATAAAGAAAAAATGGGAAATCAAAGAATGGGATTGAAAACTCCTATTCAAAGACCAATTCAAAGAGAGAAAATTATGAATCAACAACCAGTAACTCAATCTACTAATTTTATTAATCAAGCACAAGGTAATAAAATGAATTATCATATTCAACAACAAGAAGGACAAATGCAAAGTCCACAAATGTCAGTTCAAAGATCTCAACCTGCAATTCAAAGGGCAAAATCTGCAATGTATAGAACTCCTACTCCAGTACAAATGCAAAATCAGATGCAAGTTCAACCTAATTATTATCAACAAAATCAAATACAAATACAACAAAATCAAATGCCTATTTCACAAAATCAAATTCCTTATAATCAACAAAATCAAATGGCATATAATCAACAAAATCAAATGCCTTATAATCAACAAAATCAAATACAACTAAATAATATACAAATTCCACAAAATTATAATTTATATCCAATGCAAAATCCAAATAATGAAATTCAATCAAGAACTGCATATGGTAATTTTGTTAATCCAACTCAAATTCAACAACAACAACAACAACAAAGATATCAATATCAATATTTAGATAATAATAGTTTTTATAATACAGGAAAAAGTAATTATAATCAAACTAATATGGCAGTCAATAATAGTAATATATATGGAAGACAAGCTGAAATGATATAATAATATATAATTATTTTTTTATAAAATTTTTATTTAATTTTTTATTTAATTTATATAAAAAAAAAAAGGAAAATAGAAAAAAGAAATTATGAATCGTAAAAAACATTTTGAAATGTTAAATAAATTATTTAAAATGCTTTCAAATATTTTATTAAAAATAAAAGATTATATGTATATTTTAAAAATAAAAATTATACTTTTGTTAAATAAATGCATATAAGTTTCTTTTGTGAAATTATAAATTATGAATAAATAAGTAGTAAATTCAAAAATTAATTTTGTAAAAATTTTTAATAATTAATAAGCAATAAAAAGGGGTGGTTGTGAATTTAATTTTTAAAAAATTTAAAAATATTTTAATAAATTTTTAAACTTCTTCATAATGTTAAATTTATAAATTAAATATATTGAATTAATATTATTGAATTATTAAACATTATAAATTTTTTATGGGGATTGGGGATTGGG
>JAJMZS010000510.1:0-28208 GCA_023807205.1 Isotricha prostoma | reverse complement strand
AAATAAAATAAAAACTCCAATCAAATTTTTAAGTAAAAATAAAATAATGTTTTTATCAGATAAAAAAAATGTATTTTCTAATATTAAATTTATAAATGAAAAAAATGGTTCATATGTTTTTTTTCCCTTTATATAAAGATAATGATATTTTATCTTTTGATAAAAATTTAAATGAAAATTTAATTATTAGTAATATTGATGATGATCAAAATTCAATTAAAAAAGATTTAGAATATGGATATGATATGAGTATGAAAAATTTAAGAAGTGCTTTAAAAGATATTCAAAATAAAAAAATAATTATGTATTATTATTCTATTTTATAATTTTTTTTTAATTAAAAAATTAAATTTATAAATATTAAATTATAATATACCAAAAAAAAATTTTTTTAATATGTATAAATTATTTATTTAAATTTAAAATTTGATAGTTACTTTTCATGATGACAAACAGATGACGAGTATGAATATTTTCATAATGATTATAATGAGGCATTTGTCTGAAACTAAAAAAATAAATAATAAAATAAAAATAAAAAAAATTTCAATATAAAAATTATTAATTAAAAAAAATAAAATACAGAAAAAAAAAAATAAAAATCTTCAATAAAAAAAATTCATTTAGGTACATAAATAAACTCCTTAGGTAACTTCATTTTTTTCAAACAATCAATAATCTCATTAAACCCAGGTCTTTTTTTTTCATCATGAGCATAACATTTAACCATTAAATCAATCCATTCCTTAGGAACTTTTTTCCCAATATTAGGTCTATAATCAGGATTTCTAACAACTTTCCTAGCAACTTCTTTTTTATCTTTTCCTTGATAAGGTGGTATTCTCATAACTAATTCATTCATAATAATCCCAAAAGAAAAAACATCACTTTTTTCAGTATAAACATTACCTTTAATAACTTCAGGAGCCATCCATTGAAAAGTTCCTTTTTGTTTAGTCATTTGTATATCTAAATATTTAGTATTACCAAAATCAGCTAATTTAACTTGTAAATTTCTATCAAGTAATACATTCATACTTTTTAAATCTCTATGAAGAATTGGTGGTTTAAAACTATGAAGATAATTTACACCAAATGCTATTTCTAATGCAATTCTACGTACATCTTCATATGTAAATTTTTGTGATTGATTTATATGAAGTAATTCAAATAAATTACCATTTTCACAATATTCTGTTACTACAAAAAATTCTGGTCCTTTTGTACATGCTCCCATAAATAAAAGAATATTTGGATGATGTAAATTTTTCATTATATTACATTCATCTATAAATGATTTTATTGATTCTTGTGATGATAACATTGAACTTTTTAAAAATTTTATTGCTACTTCTTCACCTCTCCATATTCCTTTTCTAACTTCACCAAATGTTCCTTTTCCTATTTCTGAATTTTCATCTATATCTAATTCACTTAATGTTATTTCAAAATTATTATTGAAATTACGAGAATATGATGATAAATCATTTAATGGAACTACTCCTAATTCTTTTTGCTTTTGAAGTAAGATTTTTAATTTTTTATCAAGGATTGTATTTGATATTGTTAATGATGATATTTTATCTTTTATTTCTTTTATTTGAGTTGTATTATCTATTATTTCTTTTATATTATTTTCTAATGATGATGAGATTTTTATTATATTATTTTTATTTGAGTTTGATAATGTTGAATGGAAAATTCCTAAATTATGATAACCACCACATGAAATATTTATTGATATTAAATTTGTTATATTTTTTAAATATGTTGGTATATTATATGTTGAATATTCATTTTGAGAAAGTTGACCATATTCATTACTTCCCCAACCAAATATTTTTCTATTTTTTGTTATTGTAATTATATGTTCATATCCAACATTTATACTATCAATATTTTCTGAAATGGGTACTTTATTTAATTTTGTATTTGAATCATAATTTCCTATTCCTAATTGTCCTTTTATATTTGAACCTGATGTATATATATTTCCATTTTCAGTTAAAATAATAAAAAAATCATCACCGATTTTAATATCTTTTATTTTAATATCTTCTTCAATTTCTTCTAAATTAAATATGGTTAATTCATTATATTTTAAAATATCTCCAATTCCCCAAATACAAATTTTAGTATTATTATCAAAAATAAAAGCATTATGAAATACTCCAGAAGTAATTAATGAAATATTATTTAAAATATCTAAATTATCAAAATTAATTTGAGTAAAAAAATTAATATCATCACAAATACCAAAACCAGTAGAACCATTTTTCCCAAAACCACATGAAAAAATTCTATTTTTATTAGTTAAAATTAAAGAATGTTGAGCACCTGCAGAAATACTTTTAATTTCTTCTCCATAATTTAATGATAAATCAACATTTGTTGGTAAATTTCTATTAATATTATCACCTAATCCTAATTGACCAAAAATATTTAAACCAAATGAATATAAATTTTTCTGTTCTGATAAAAGTAATGTATGTTCTCCTCCTAAAGATATTTTTATTATTGTTATTTTTTCTTCAAATTTTAATAATTCTGGTTCAAAAATATAATTTGTGTGATTTAAACCTAATTGACCAAAAATATTTTTTCCAAACATATAAATATTTGAATTATTTGTTATAAAAGATGAATGATATTCACCACATTCTATTTTTGATATTTCTTCTTTTTTATTTAATATTAAATTTATTTTTATTGGTTCTAAGGAATAATTTATTTCTTTTTCACCTAATTCACCATATTTTCCAAATCCCCATGAATAAATATGTTTTTTATTTTTTTCTTGTTCATCTTCATTTGATTTACTCATTTCTACATTATTTTTTTTCATAAAATTAAATTATTTTGATTACTTATCAAAATTACTTTATTTAGGAAAAAATCTTTTTATATTAAAATTATTATAAATATTAAATTATAAAATAATTATATATAAAAAAAGGAAACCCATCCCATAAGCAAAAACTGCTGTTTTTTTTTACGCATTGCTGAACCTAAATAAATTATAATTTGTTTAAAAGCAAATGAAATATAAACAATTTTACACCCTTCCCTAAATTATTTAAATAAATTCCTTTTTTACCGAATTTTTATTTATAAGCAATCAGAATTTGTAAATCAAGGAAAAAGAACATTTAAAAATGAAAGAAGAGAATTTTAAAATTTTTATATAAAAAAAAATTTTATTTATTTCTTAAATATTAACAAGAACATTAATCTTTATTATTTATTTCTATTATTTTAATTAATAATTTTTTTTAATTTTTAGTTGATTAAATTTTATAAAATATATTTTAAATTATATGAATAATATACATTATAAAAATTGTAAAATTAAAAATCAAAAAAAAAAATAAAAAAAACAAATTAATTAACATTTTCAACATATTTAAATTACAGATATTAAATTAATTTATTTTTTAATTCAAAAATGGGATTTTTGAATGATCAATTTGCTAATTTTATTGTAATCCTCAATTATCTAAAATCAGATTTAATAAAAAAACAAAGATCATTTAAAATAGGATTAATCTCAATATTTTTAGTAGTTTTTTTCTTAACAATGATAAGTCATGTCATATCATTATCCCCATTAATTTTTTTTAGATTAGTAGAAGAATCAGTAAGTGAAGCAGATATGATATTTATACCTAAAATCTCATCTGGATATGTTCAAAAATCAAATAATAGATTTAATAAATTTATAATAGAAAAAAAAGAATTAAGTTCAGAAATTTTTAATTTTCGTATGTTAGATTTTGATTACATTAAAGATAAATTAAAAAATATTTCTTTTTTAAAAGGAGTTTCTCCAAGATGGATGTTTATGGGAAATACTACATCTTCAGGAATAAATGGAACTGGAAATTGGGCTTTATCAAATTTAATTTTATTAGATAGTGATTTAGAAAATAAAATTGGAATGGGTAGGAAAAATTATTTAAAAAGATTATATTTAAATGAATGTTATGTTAGTAAATCTTTATATAAAAGTTTAAAATTAGATAATAAAAATACTAATGTTAGTTTAATAATTAAATTTTCTAGTTTATTAAAAGCATTAAGACAAGTTAATATTGCTTCTACTTTTTATTATGCATTTGGAAGGAGAAATGATAATGAAGATGAGATTTCTATTGATGAAGATGAAGAACAAGAACATACTATGGAAGATGAAATAGAAGATGAATATTCTGATATGGGAGCTTATGTTAGAAAAGTTATATTAACTGGTCTTAAAAGTTTTGGTATAAGTGATAAAATTGTAATTAGTAAAAATAGAGTTAAAAAATTTATTAATGATTATTTTCATTTTAATACTAGTTCAATTAATATTACTCAATTAAAAGAATTTAATATTTCAAAAGATGATATTGATGATTTTTGGTTAACACCTTTTATTAAAAAATATATTGATTTATTATATGAAGATAAACCAAATATATTAAATACTATATTTAAATATGATAAAGAAAAACAAATAGTAATAGTTAATCCAGTTATAATAGAAATTTTATCTGAAATTAAGGATGATGAACAAGATTCACAAATTGAATTTCCATTAAATATAACTGAATTTATTGAACATTTCACTGATGAAGAATTAGATAATATTGCAACAATTAAATTAAATTTAACTGTTGTTGATCAAGTAATAAAAGATGGAAAATGGCCTTCAGCAAGTGGAAATGTTATTGCTTTAGATAGTAATTATTTTAATTCTTATTTATTATATAATTTACTAAGAGGTTTTGATATTATTAAAAATAAAATTAATAATGATATGATTACAAGATACTTAAAACAAATTTTAGTTTCTTCAGTTAAAAATTTTAATATTAATAAATATGCATTAACAATTAATGCTATTTTAAAAGATAAATATGAAGTTTATGGATTAACTCCACAAGAACAAAGATATAAAATAACACAACAAACAAAAGAAATAGTAAAAACTTTAGGGGATGATTTTCCAATATCAATAAATATTCCAATTGTTAATTCAATGGTTAATATGGAAATGGGAATGGTATTTTTAGAAAATATATTTTTTGTAATTATGGGATTTTTATGGATGTTAAGTGTTATATTAGTATATACTTTAATGTTAGGAAATGTAGATGAAAGAACTTATGAATTTGGAATGCTTCGTTCATTAGGTTTTAAAAAAAGAAATTTAATAATAATGATATTACTTCAAGGATTAGTTTTTGCAATTCCAGGATTAATTTTTGGTTTAGTTTCTGCATATATTTGTAATAATTATATTGGATTTTTATTAAATTGGCATGCTGCAATTATTATACCATATTTTCTTAATAAAAATACTATTATTTTTGGTGTTTCAATTGGAATTTCTATTCCTTTAATTTCATCATATTTTCCAATTAAAAAATGTCTTGATTCTAATTTAAAGGAAACTTTAACTATATTTAATAAATCAACTGGAGATTTAGTTGTTTCTATGATTAAATTAGAAAATTTAGGAATTTCACCTTCTGCATTAACTTCTTCACTTGTTTTATTAATTATTGGTTTTTCAACTTATTATTTAGCACCTTTAAGTTATATTTTATTAAAACCTGGTCTTTTTATTTTTATTATGATATTAATATTATTAACTATGCTTTTAGGAATGATAATTTTAATTCAATTAATTGTTCCTTCATTAGAAAAAATAATATTAAATATTATAATGTGTTTCTCATATAAAGATAGAAATATTAAAATGATTGTACTTAAAAATTTAGAAGGTCATCAAAAAAGAAATAAAAAAGTTTCTTTAATGTTTATGATTGCTTTAGGTTTTATTATTTTTGCAGGATGTACATTAAATTTAATAGTATCATTTATTCAAACATTATCAAAAAGTACTTTAGGAGGTGATATTGCAGTTTTATATTCAAATACAGGAAATGATATTTCATTAAATGAAAAAATAGTAGATTCATTTTTAACAAAAGTAATGAAAGATAAAGACAATCCAATTAAAAATTATTCAATTTATTCATTTCCATTAAGTAATATAATAGGATATAAATCAAGTTCATCAACATTTAATGGTCATCCAAAAATAACAAGAGACTTATATGCAATTGATAAAAATTATATTCCATCAGGATATAGTGAATTATATCAAGTAAGTGAATATGATAAAACATTAAATTATACAATAATAGATGGTAAACCAGATATAATATCAATGTTATATTTAAATCCAAATATAAAAAAATTAGTAACAGCACAAAAAGATGAAATTAACTTTCCATCAGATCCAAATTATGAAAATTACAAAATGAAAGATTTTCAATTTAATGTAATTGCATCAGAAGGATTAAAGACTTTAATGTCAATTGATATTGACAATCCAGCAAAAATAACAATAAATGGAAAATATAAACAAAATATTGCAACAAGAATTGTAGGTTTATCTTCAAAATTACCAGGAACACCAACTTATTCTTCATATATTGCTTTATCAAGAAATGCTCCTTTTTATACTTCATATAATCAATTTAAAGAATTTATTGATAAAGAATGTGATTTAAATCCAAAAATGAAAAAAAGAATGAATAATAGTAAATCAATAAAAAAAACTTTAGATGGAATTAGAAAACAAGGTTTATATATTAAATTTAAAGACAATGCACAACAAGTTGATAGAGAAAGAGTATATTATGAATTAAAAAATTTATTAGCTGATGATGCAGCAGTTACTTCATTTATAGATGAAATTATACAATCATCAGAAGAAATAAAAGAAATTATGGAAATTGTATTTTTAGTTTTAGGAATTATTGCTTTAATTTTATCATTTTTTTTAATTTGGACTTCATTTTATTCTAATATAAAAGAAAATATTTGTGAATATGGAATTATAAGAAGTATTGGAGTTAATATTAAACAAAGTACAAGAATTTATATGTATGAAGCTGCTTGTATTATTATTTCTAGTGTTATTACTGGAACTTTTATTGGTATTGTTATTTCTGTTACTTTAATTTTACAATTTGATATGTTTGCTGAATTACCTTTTGTTTTTAATTTTCCTTATAAATTGTATTGTTCTTTAGTTAGTTTTGGGGTTTTTATTGGAATGCTTGGAAGTTATTATCCTACTTATGAAGTTAATCATATGAGTTTGATTAAAATTATGAAAGGTTATACTGAATAAAGGAAATTTGAATTTTTAAAATTTTAAAATTAGATTTCTTTATTTTTTTGTAAAATTTTGTTTTAATTTTTCACATTAATTAACAATTTAATTTTATATAATAAAATATAAAATAAAATATTTAAATTTATTTCATCAATATATAAAGATTTTATGGTCTTCCAAATTTAATTTTAATACATTCATTTGTATTTTCTTTTTCATAATTTTCCTTTATAAAAATAAATTCTTCATTATTTGTAATTCTTTCATATTTTTCATCTTGAGAAGATGAAATAATATGATCAAGAGAAAAATATTCATCTTCAAAAATATATTTTAAATTTGATTCGATTGTCAATTTTTTATCATTTTTAACAGTATAATTTTCTTCTTCACTTTCTAATTCATCATCAGTTCGAGTATCAAATCTATTATCTTCACTATCTTCAAAATTAAATTTAATATTTTGATATTGTATTGCTGCAATTTTTTCATTTGCTTTTCTTGAAATATCACTATTAATATCTAAAATAGGAAATTTTTTATATTTTACATTTGGATTATTTGAACTTGATGGAATAAAAATTGAAGATAAAATTTGATTTGGATTTGTTTTTATTTCAAAATTTTTAATATTACTTTCATTAAAATTAAATACAATATTATTTATTAAAAATACTACAAATAATCCTAAATCAATTGTTTCATTTATTTGTTGAGGATCAATATTTTTAAATTTTGCTTCATCAAATTGAGAAAAAAAAATACTTAAATTTTTATATGAATGATAAGTATGAGTTTGATTAAATTGAAATATTAAACTATAATAATTTTCATTTAATTTTTGAAATTTAACATGTTTCATTCTAATTTCTAAAGTTTTACTTTTTTGATCTTTTGAATTATTTAAAATAAACATAATACAATTAAATAAAATAACTCTAATATAAGTATAATTTGCTTCAACTTCTTCTTTTAAAGAATTTTTAACAACAATAGTAAAATTATTAATTTTTGCAATAGGAGTTAAATAATTAACCATATAATTTAAAAAATTATCAAAATTAAATCTTCTAATATCTTTTATTTCTTTATTTTCAATAAATGAAGTAAAAACATAATTAGTAAGAATTAAATCATAAATATAATTTCCTCCAAATCTATTATAAAAAAGAAAAGTATAATCAAATTTAGTTTTTTGTTTAATTAAATTTTTTAATTTTAATTCTTCAAGTAACCCAATAAAATTAGGTGATCTTGCAGGAGAAGGAGAAACATTAAAACTTAATTTTTTTTTTTGTTTAACAAAACTATTATCAATTGGAGTTTGAATAATTCTTTTTCTAGGAAAAATATGTCTTGGTTTCCAATTAGAAGGACTTTTATTAGGTGATTTTTCAGGAATATTATTTAAATACATTACATTTTTTCCAGAATCAAATTTATTATTTTCTTCTGGTCTTAAAGGAGCAAATGAACAAATTTGATTTAAATTCCAAACAAATGATGTCATTTCTTTTTGTATTTTACTTAAATTTTGTAAAGCGACTAAACCACCATTTGATACAAAAGGAATTTCATGTATTTGAATATAATAACATTCTTCTTTATTTATCCATTCACAATTATATACATATAATTCTATAAATTTTCTTATTTTTTCATTTTTTTTATTTTCTTTTTCATTTATGTGATTTTGTGTAATTGTCATTGGGAATATAAATGTAGATTTTTTAATTATTGCATTTTTTATATTTTCAATAAATAAATTTTCATTTGCTTGATCATTTAAATTAAAAATATCTTTAAATGTACATTTACATTCTTCTGGGAAACAATTTTTTACTGATAAATGAAATTTTTCAGCTTTGGAATTTTTATAATATATTACTGATAAATCCTTTTTAACTACAATTACACCAAATTGAAATTTATCATATATCATTTTAACACAAAAATAACTTTTTTTATAACTATCAAATAAAGCCCATAAACGCCTTGCTGGTTTTACCAAATTATATTCTATTATTATTGAAATTATAACTAAGTAAAATATGCTAATTATTTTTAAAGAAAATAAATTTTTAAAAAATCTAATAATAAACCAACTGTTTGGATAATCATAAAAAGATAATAATTCTAATGTTATAAACATATATAATTTTATTGATTCTGTTAAATTTAAACAAAAACAAAAATTATGAATTATTGTCATTAAATATGCATTATGAAATATTTTCATTGAAAAAAATTCATTTTCATTTATATAATTATTGTCTAAACAGAAAAGAAGTAAATCAATTGAATCAATAAAAAATACTAACATTCTAATTGAAAAAATATTTGTTATTATTTTTGAAATATTTTCTAATAATAATATAGCGAAATATGCTAAAATTGTTACTATAATTCTTATTAATGCAATTAAGAAATTATATTTATTAAAGATTAAATGTATTACATTATATATTATTATAAATAAATTTACTGATTTTATTAAATTTATATTTCTAATAAAATGACTTGTTTTACAATTTTTTTCTTCAATATCATTAAAAGATAAATTTTTTTTCATTAAATAATCATTTTCTTTTTGAAAAATATTCATATTACCCGGTTTAATATTATCATTATGATTTAAATTTAAATCATCTTTAACCTTCATTTTATAAAACTAACCAAAAAAAAATTTATATATAATCACTCCTCAAAAAAAAAATAAAAAAATAAAAAAATAAAATAACCTATTCATTAACAACATTTCCCTAATTCAATAAAATAATCCATATATAAAAAAAAAATATATAAAAAAAAAATGAGTATTTACGAATTAGAAGATAAAGAAAAAGAATCTCGTTTCGGTAAAATAATAAAAGTATCAGGTCCATTAGTAGTCGCAGAAAACATGGCAGGAGCAAAAATGTATGAACTAGTAAAAATAGGTTGGTCAAAATTAGTAGGAGAAGTAATAAAGCTTGAAAAAGACACAGCATCAATTCAATGTTATGAAGACACAAGTGGATTAACAGTTGGTGATCCAGTGCTTAAAACAGGAAGTCCATTAGCAGTTCAATTAGGACCTGGTTTACTTTCTCAAATATTTGATGGTATTCAAAGACCTTTAGAAACTATTAGTGAATTAAGTAAAAGTGTTTATGTTCCAAGAGGTGTTGATGTACCTTCACTTGATAATAAAAAAGAATGGTTATTTAATCCTTTAAATATTAAAAATGGTACTTTATTAAGTGGTGGTGATGTTATTGGAATTGTTAGAGAAAATGATTTATTTCATGAACATAGAATTATGCTTCCTCCTAAAGCAAAAGGGAAATTAGTTGAATTACAACCACAAGGTAATTATGATGTTAATACACCTATTATTGAAATTGATGATGGTGGACAAATAAGAAAATATGCAATGAGTCATTTTTGGCCTGTTAGAGAAGCAAGACCTGTATTTGAAAAACATCCTGGTACAGAACCATTATTAACTGGACAAAGAGTTTTAGATGCATTATTCCCTTCTGTATTAGGAGGTACTTGTGCAATTCCAGGTGCATTTGGTTGTGGTAAAACATGTATATCTCAAGCATTATCAAAATATTCAAATTCCCAAGCAATAGTATATGTAGGTTGTGGTGAACGTGGAAATGAAATGGCAGAAGTACTTAAAGAATTCCCTCAATTATTCACAGAAGTTAATGGAGTAAAACATAATATAATGCAGAGAACAATTCTAGTAGCAAATACATCAAATATGCCAGTCGCAGCACGTGAAGCATCAATTTACACTGGAATAGCACTTGCTGAATATATACGTGATATGGGTTATAATGTTTCAATGATGGCAGATTCAACTTCTCGTTGGGCTGAAGCATTAAGAGAAATCTCAGGTCGTTTAGCTGAAATGCCAGCTGATTCAGGTTATCCTGCTTATTTAGCTTCTAAATTAGCTCAATTTTATGAAAGATCAGGAGCTGTTAAATGCCTTGGTTCACCTCATAGAAATGGAAGTGTTACTATTGTTGGTGCTGTATCACCTCCTGGAGGAGATTTTTCTGATCCTGTTACTGTTAATACTTTATATAATGTTCAAGTTTTCTGGGGTTTAGATAAAAAATTAGCTCAAAGAACTCATTTTCCTGCTGTTAATTGGCTTACTTCTTATTCTAAATATGAAAATATTTTAGAAGGATATTTTAATAAATTTGATAGTGAGTTTGTTGAATGTAAAAATACTATTAAGAGAATTTTACAAGATGAGGAAGATTTAACTGAAGTTGTGCAATTAATTGGAAAAGATTCTTTAAGTGAAGATCAAAAATTAATTTTGGAAATTGCTAAAGTTATTAAAAATGATTTTTTACAACAGAATTCTTTTTCTGAATATGATTTTACTTGTCCTCTTGTTAAAACTTGTGGAATGATGAAATGTATAATTACATATTTTAATTGTGCTTTTAAAGCTTTGAAAGAAAGTTCAGGAGAAAATAAAAAAACTTTTGCTTTTGTTCAAACTAAAACTAAAGAAGAATTTGTTGATTTAACTCAAATGAAGTTTATTAATCCTAAAATTGAAACTACTGAATTGGAAACAATGTTTAATGAAAAACAAGCTAAAATTGAAGAAAAGTTTAGAACAGCTTTTTCATAAAACAATAAAAAAATATAATATTTAAAATGGTAAAATTAAATTAATTATTTTATTTAAAATAAATCATAATAAAAATTTTATTAAATTAAAAAATATATTTTCACTTATAAAATTTATAAAAATAAACTAATATTAACAATCCAAAAAAATTTGAATAAATAAACAAAATAATAAACATTATCAAATAAAAAAAAACATATAATTATAAAAAAAAAAAATAAAAAAAATATTAAAAGGAAGAATATAAAGGTCTCAATTTTTTTTTTCTATAAATTAAACCAAATTGTAATTTCTCATTTGGATTTTTATCTCTTAATGTTTTCCTAGCAACAGAAGCCTCATCAAAAATTTCATTTTCAATTTGAAGCATTTGTTCAGGAATTTGTTCATCAGCTTTATGTTTATTTGAAATTGCTTCAATTTCATTCATAATTTCATTAAAAGTAAAATAACTTTGTTTTTTATTAATTTCATTATTTAAAATTTTAGAGACTGCTTTTCTAAAATTATAAATCGAACTTGATTTTGAAATTGGAATATTTTCTAATTTATTATTTTCTATTATTTTTATTCTTCCTGGATATGCTTCTAATCCTTGTATTTTATTATAATTTATTGTATATAATTCTTCTTTTAATTTTGGATTTTCAATGTGTTTATTATTATTTGTATTATCATTATTTAAATCTAATTGTATTTTTGATGTCATATTTTTTAATTTGAGTTGAATTTTTTTTTTTGATAATTTTTTTTTAAAATCTATATTTGATTTTCCTATTCCAGAATCTGTTTTTATATGTGTTATTATTTCATTTGATATTTCAGAATAATCATTTAAATTTCTTTTTTTTATTTCAAATACTTTTTCTTTTTTTGTTATTGTTAAACATTTTTTTAAATTAATAAATAATGGAATAACATCATATTTATAATTATATAATTGAATGAAACTATTTAAAAATTGATTAAAATTTATATATTTTTGTTCAAGAAATATTTTACCTAATTCTCCAGGAAAATTCATTAATTTTCTTAATGTATTAGATGAATTAATTGATGCAATTGATTGAGAAACAATAGTAGATTCATTATTATTACTTTCATCACAAAATAAATTATTAATAGTATTTATTAATTTTTTAAGTTCTCTTTCATTAATATAACCATCATCATCAATATCTGTAATATCAAATAATAATTTTATTTTTTGTTGAAAATCACATTTGACAAAACATGCTAATGCACAACATATTTCATATATATCAATTTCATCATTTGGACTTATTTTATTTAAAAAATAATTATCTTTTTTATTTATACATGTTAATTCTGCTTTATATATTTTAAAACGATTAAATATTTGTTCATATAAAGATTCAAAAACTTCTCCTTTTAATGTAAATGTTTTTATCATTAAATTTATAAATGAACTTTTTTTTAATTTCATATTTTTTTTTAACGATTCTAATTGTTTTATTTTACAATTTTCCACAAATTCATATACTTTTGATACTGTTAAATTTCTAATAAATTCTATAATATATATTTCTTTGATTTGTCTAAATTCTCCTTTTAATTCTTCATTTTTATTTTTTGGATATAATTCAGTTTTATCTGGAATTTTTATTAAGGGTAAATTTTTATATGCATTTATTTTCATTTTCAGTTTTATTATTTAAAATTAAAAAAATGAAAATATAAAATTGTATAAATATTTTGCTTTTTTATTAATTATTTTTCTTTTTTTGTAAATATTTATAATTTGAAAAAATTTAATATTAATTAAAAGAATGTCAAAATACTTTTCATTTCTTTATAAAAATAAAACAGAAAAATTTATTAAAATGTGTTTATCAAAAGGAAAATTTATAATAAATAATTCACCTTCTTATGATATATATAAAATATTAAAATCATCTAATAAAATTTATATATTATTAGCTAATATAGAATCAAAAATTGTAAATGGAATAATTAAACAAATAGAATTTAAAAACGGTCAAATGAAATTTGAAATTAAAAGTAAATGTGAAATTACATTTAATGAAATAAATGAAAGTCAAGAAGTTACAGAAAATGATTTTTCAATTTTTGAAATTAATAATTATACTTTTTATTTACCTAATTTAGATGTTAAAGTAAATGAATTATATGGAAAAGATGAGGAAACTTTTGAAACAATTAGAGATTTAATTAAGGAAAAATATAAAAAACAAAAATTAAATGAAAATAATAATGAAAATATAAAAAAAAATGATGGAAATGATACATTTAATAATGTAATGAATAATCCATTTTTATATCATATGTTAAATTATCAACAAATGTGTTTAGCAATTCAAAAGTAAAATTTATTTTTTAATTCTAATATTTTTTTATTAGGGAAAAAGAAACTAAATCAAAAATAAATGAAACAGTAAAAGATGATGAAGATGAAAAAAAGAATGAAATTTCAAGAAAATTTGCTATTTATGATGAAAATTTAACTGATAAAGATGAAAATAGAGAAAAATATTTTGATATAAAAGATTTGGATAATTATAATGAATTATATAATAAATTAAATAATCAAGGAAAAGAAAATAAAAAAGTAAAAGTCAGAAAAGAAAGTTCTAGAAAATCTGAAAGTATAAATAAATCAAATAATAATAATATTATTAATAATAATAGTAATAATAATAATTTAAACAATAATCAAAATTATAAAAAAAATTATGATTATGACTATGATTATGATTATGAAATAAAAGAAAAAAAATGGGAATCTGATTATAAAAGTAAAAAATATGATCAAGTACAAAATTATAATAATAATAACAATTCATATGATCATTTTAAAAGTTATAATAATATAAATAAACAATATAATCCTAGTAATTATTATGATTATAATAATAATTATTTAGAAGGATATGTTGCAAAAAGAAATAGATCTCGTTCAAGAGAAATTGACAGAAAAAGAAAAAATATAGAAAGAAATATAGAAACTGATTCAGATGATGACGAAGGTGGTTTTTATGCAAAAAGAGTAAATAGAAAATTATCAAATTATTCAAATTATTCTAATTATTCAAATTATTCTAATAAGAGTAATTATTCAAATTTAAATCATTCAAATCACTATCAATCAAATGTAAATAATTATAATAATAATTCATATCAGAGTAATTATAATAATTATAATTATAATAATTTCAATACTAGAAAATATAGTAGTAATATTCCAAATAATTCATATTATAATAATAATGATAATTTTAATAATAGACATTATGATTATAAAGATACTTTTATTAATAAAAATAAACCATATAAAGATGTTTACAAAAATAGAAGTTACAATTCTTTTAGTTCTAATCAAGGTTTTAATAAAATAAATAAATATAATTATAATATGAAAGGTAATTACAGAAGTCAAGATGTTTTTCCTAAGAAATATAATGTTAAAGATGATAATTATTTTAAATAAAACTTAAATTTAAATTTAAATTATTATTTTTTAATTTAAGTAAATTTTAATGGATGAAAATCAATTATTTGAAAATTGGAAAGAATGTAGAAAATCAGCAGATTTTTCCAATAAACAAGATGAATTAAATACTAATTTAAAACCACGAACAAAAATAATAAATTTAATTCACAATACAGATAAAAGATCAAATAGTTTAAAACATTTATCAGAAAAAAATTTAAAACTAAGTAAAACTGTATTAAACAAATATAAAAGACAAAATGAAGAAAATACAATATCATTTCAATTAATTAATATAGAAACAGTAGAGGCAAGTGTAAATTTTTCTTTACCACCATCAATATTAAGTTTATTTAGTGAATTTAATGCAAAATATATAAAAGAAGAGCAAATATGGATTATTTCATTTCAAAAATATTCTTCTTTATATAAAGCAATTCAAAATATAAATAACTTAAAAATAATATTAAAACCAATACCAATATTATCAATTGATTTTATTTGTCAATCAAATGAATTAACATTTCTAAAATTTTTAACTCAATATAATGAAAAAGAAAAAAAGAAAATAACTTTTATAATTGATTATTCAAAAGATATTAAACATTCAATAAATGAATTACCAAATAAATTACAAAATACATTATATAATTTTCAAAAAGAAGGAATTAATTTTGGAATAGAAAAAAATGGAAGATTATTAATAGCAGATGAAATGGGAGTAGGAAAAACAATTCAAGCAATAGGAATTATGACTATTTATAAAGAAGATTGGCCAGTTTTAATTTTATGTCCTTCCTCAGTTAAATTTTCTTGGAGAGATGAATTAAAAAATTGGTTAAGTGATATTATAAATTTAGAAAAAGAAGACATTCAAGTTTTTAAATCATCAAAAGATAAAATTAAAAATGGCCAAAAATTTTATATTATATCATATGATTTAGCAATAAGAAATATTAATTTTTTAATAGAAAAAAAATTTAAATGTGCTATCGCAGATGAGGCACATTATATGAAAAATTTTGATTCTAAAAGAACTAAATTATTAATTCCAATATTACAAAGATGTAAAAGATTAATTTTATTAACTGGAACTCCTATTTTAGCTAAACCAATTGAAATTTATCCTTTATTAACTGCATTAAGACCAGATTTTTTTCATAATTTTAAAGAATTTGGTGAAAGATTTTGTAATCCAACACAAACAATTTATGGTATGAATTGGAATGGTTATGATAATATTAGAGAATTACATTTTATTCTTAAAAAAATTATGATAAGAAGACTTAAAAATGAAGTTTTAAGTCAATTACCACCTAAAAAAAGACAAAAAATAGAAATTCCAACAGATGAAAAGATAATAAATCAATTAAAAAAAATATTAATAACAAAAAAAGAAAGATTAAAAAATTTCATAAACTCAAATGACAAAATTGAAAAAATAGAAGAAACAAAAGAAATAAAAAATATATCAAATGAAAAAAAATCAGAAGAAAACATATTAGCAACATTAAACGAAGCATACACTTTAACAGGAAAAGCAAAAATAAAAGGAATAACAGACTACATAACATACTTAATAAACAACTCATGTAAATTTCTAATATTTGCTCATCATACAGAAATATTAAATTCAATAGAAGAAACAGTAAAAAAGACAAAAACAGAATATGTGAGAATAGATGGTAAAGTATCATCAGAAAAAAAACAAGAAAGAGTAAATAAATTTCAAAAAGATAATTCTTGTTTAGTAGCAATTTTAGGAATAACTGCTTGTGCGACTGGTATAACATTAACAAAGGCATCAACTATAATTTTTGCAGAATTACATTATACACCTGCAATAATGATTCAAGCTGAAGATAGAGCTCATAGAATTGGACAAGAAAATAATTGTGTTAATATACATTATTTATTTGCTTCTGATACACTTGATGAAATTATTTATAGTAAGTTAAATGAAAAATTTATGATTGTTAGTTCTACTATGGATAATCAAGTTAAAGATTTAGAAATGAAAAAAATTAAAGAAAAAATTGGTGAGTTTGTTAAAGGTGATGGTAAAGAAGTTTCTGTTGATAAAAGAAAAAGTGTTGTTTTAGGAAGTGTTAAAAATAAAACTTTGAATGAGTTTTTAATTTGTAAAGATATGAATATTCATGATAAAAATTCTAGGAGAAAAGGAGATGTTGTTAAATTAGAGTTTGATGATAATAAAAATAATGATGGGAAAGAAAATGATATTGGAAATAATGATGATATAAATAAATTTTTTGAAATATAAATATATTAAATTAATAATTGATATTTAATTAACAAAAATAGAATTTTTTTTAATTAATAAATTATATAAAAATGAATAATAGAGATTTAAATGATTTTCAAATTTCTAATAAAAATTTTTCTTGTTTGTATGGAACTAATTGTAATAATCCACAACATCAAAATAATAATGAAAAATATAATGAAAGTAATAGTCAATTTTATAAAAATTATAGCAATAATAATATAAATAATTTAAATCCTGTTCAAAATAATCAAAATTTTAATTTTAAATTTGAACCAGGTTCAGCAATGAGAAATGTAATTAATCAAAAATATGAAGATGATCCTTTTAAAAAAAGAATACATTATTTAAGGAATAATAATTTTAATATTAATAATGAATATATTGTTACAAAAAATAATAATTTGAATTTTAATGATACATCATTAAGAAATCATTTTAATACTCATAATAATCAAGAAATAAATACTTTTAAAAAATTAAAAGATATAATGACGGGTAGTAATTTTATAAATAATAATATATATAATTTAACATCAGGTAATAATGAAACAGATTTAAAAGATGATAAATTGACTCCTAATCAAATTTTATTTAGAAAAAATATGGAAAGTTTAAAAAATTTAGATACCATTGAAAAAGATGATAAATCAATTCCAATTAAAAAATTTAATAATAATAATATTAATAATATAATAACTAATACTAATACAAATAATTCAACTATTAGAAATAATACATTTCCAAATAATTTACAAGATAATGATTCAACTAATTTAAATTCTCATTTAAATGATGAAACTTCAAAATTAAAAAATAATAAATCTCAATCAAAAATAAATAATAATTCTTTATCAACTTCAGATTTTAAAAACAATTCAAAAAAAAAGAAAAATCCATTAAAAAAAAAGAATTCCTATACAAGTAATAACTCCAAAAAAAATAAATCTTCAAATAAAAAATTAAATAAACAAATAATTCAATATTCAACAAAAGGAAAATCAAATGGAAACTCTAAAAAAATTTTTAAAAATATTATTAATCCAAAAAATAATTTATCCAGAATTAATAACAAAAATGTAAAAAATGAAGAAAGAAAAAATGATAAAGCAACAATCAAATCAGATACATTAAATTTAGATATAAACAATATTTTAGAAAAAAAAGAATATATTCAATATAAAAATAACCATGATAATAAAATCAATCATAATAATATAAAAGATAAAAATAATGAAAATTGTTATGATAATCCAAAATATAAGCATATTTCATCACTAGAAGAATTATCAAAATATTCACCAGAAGAACAAATTAAAAGATTATTTCATCAAAATTTGAAATTGTATCAAGAATTAAAAGATTTGAGAAATGAAAATAATATATTAAGAAAAGAATTAAATAATAAAAATAATAATAATATAATATCACCAAATAATGAGGATAAATTTAAAAATTATATTTTGAATGAAAATGAAAAATTAATTAAAAGAAATAAAATAAATGAAAAAATATTAGATGAATTAATCGATAAAATTAATGAAATTACAAAAAAAAACAATATTGAAAATGGAGAAAATGAAAATTTAAATTTAATATCTTATAATCAACTATTTGAAGAACCTGATAATACAAAAATAATTTTTGATAAAGCATTATCTTTTAAAAAAAAGAAAAAAAGTTTAAAAAATAAACCAATGAATAATAAAAAAATGAATAACAATAAATCGAGTGAACTTACATCACTGAGAAATTTAGAATTAACTAATAACTTCATTGATAAAAATAATAATGAAAATAATAATTACTCTTATAATTATAATGTTAAATATTATAATACAAATTCTAATTTAGAAAATCAACAAAATAATATACCAGATAAAAAATATAAAAATAATATATATCAAAAAAAATTAAATTCAACAAATTCAAATGATTTAATAAATATTGAAGAATATTCAGAAAATAACACTGAATTTTATGATTATTATAATGACACAAAAAAAAATAGAGTTAAAAATTGTCATGGTTGTTTAATTGGAAATAATAAATATACAAAAGGTTACAGTCCTTTAATGTGTTCACCAAATAAAAATAAAATATTAAAAGAACAACAACAAGAAAAAACCAATTAACTCAAGAAAGATAAATAAAAAATTGAATAATATAAAGAAAATAAACATTAATATATTTAATAAAAAAATATAAAAAATTAAATATTTAAAAATAAGAAAAATTAAAAAAAAAATAAAATAATAATTAAAATGGAAACTACTATCAATTATAACATAAGTAACCAAGACATAGAAGGATGTAAGAAAATATTAGAAAATGTAAAAATCCAAGAAAACGAAGGTAATTTCTTAGAACAAACAGAATACAGAGATAAATATGATGGAACTCGTTTATATAATATGGATACTCAGTAAAATAAAATTTTAACAAAAAAAATATATTTTTAGATCTAAAGTTTATGTAAGTAAAAGAGCAGGTGACGAGTCGGATTTTTGGGAAGGAGGAAAATATTGTTATGATCATCCAACTTTAAAAAAAGAAATTATTTATCAATCTACAAGTAGAGAATCTTATAAACCTGTTGAAATTCCTGAACAATTTAGAAGTAAAGAACATAATAGAACTTGTACTAGAATTTCGGAATATTCTAATGCTTTATACAATGGAGGTGTTTTTAAAAATCCACAATTTCTTTCTTGTTAAAGTTTGTTTTGTTTTGTTTTTATTTTGAGTTTTTTTTTTGAATTTTATATTATGTGATTTGCTTTGTTTTTTATAAAATAAAACTATTATTTTTTTTATTTATTTTTTGAGTTTTTTTTTGTTTTTTTTTTTTTAAATATATAGTTTTTTTTAATTTTAAAAAAAAAATATACTAAATTAGATTTTCATAGTAATTTAAATTTACTATTGATTTTGTTTTTGAATTTGTTAATGAATAATTTGTTTGTTTATCTTTATCATCGTTTGATTGTCCATTTGAATTTTTTCTATGATGAAATAATTTTTCTTCATCTTCAACTTTACTATTTAAAATTTTATTTTTATATTTTAATTGAAGTCTATCAAGAGTATCATCAATAGCAACATAATTATGTGGTGAACTAAAATTGTTTTCATTTGTTATATTATCTTTCTTTAAATTTTTCAATATTTTATATCCATCATCAAATTCATTTTTTTCATTATCACTTAAAAAAGGATTCATATTATTTGAATTTGGTGAAGTTTGAATTGAAATAATATTTTCATCAGCTAATTCATTTATTCTTTTAACAGATTCTTCTAAATCTTCTATTTTCTTTTCATGAAGATTTAAAAGTAATTTTTTATTTTCTTTTTCATTAATATCAATATTTTCAATATTAACAATTTCATTATTTTCATTATTATTATTAATATAACGAGATTTAATTTCTTCCATTATTTTTTGTCTATTTTCTAAAATTTCATTTGTATTTTTTGATATTTCTGGTCTAAATGAATATGTTTCTTTATATTTTGATTTTTTTTCTTCTAAATTTTTTTTATATATATTTTGATAATCATATAATCTTTCACTTACATCTGAATTAATATTACTTTGATTAATTAATAAATTTTCATTTATTTTTGGAATAAAAGTACATTCAGAATCTTCTTTTATTGCATGTAATCTTATTTCTTTTGCTTTTAAAAAATTTTCATTTCTTTCTATTATATCTGATTGAATTTTAGAATTAATTTGTTCATTTAATTTTGGTTTAAATGTTATTCCTTTTTCAATTAAAATATTTTCTTTTAATTTTTCTATTCTTTTATTTTTTTCATCCATATATTTTTGTGAATTTAATATTAATTTCATATCTTTTATATCAATTTTAAGGTTTTTTGGATGTGGAATTGATCCTTCAATTTCTGCTTTTATTTTTTTTAAATTATTACTTTTTACTTTCTCATAATTATTTAATCTATCAATAAAACTATTATTTCCAGAATTATAAACATCACTTTTACTATATGATCTATGTAATTTTCTTAAATATTTTTCATTTAATTTATTTGGAATTACATTTGGAGTAAATGTATATATAGAATTAAATTTATTTTCTTTTTCTTGACTCATTTTTCTTAATTTTTCTTTTCTTCTTTGACTATCATTGTATAATGAATTAAATAAATTTTCTTGTTCTTGTTTTGTTATAATTGGTCCTTTTCTTTTTTCTAAATTTGCACTATGATTTAATATTTTTTTAATTGGACTAGTTTTACCAGATTTAGATTTATTTGTTTTCAATAAAATTAATTCTTGTTCTTTTGGATTAAAAAATAAAATTTTCTTATCATACATTATACTTCTTTTTAAAGGAATTTTTTTATATATACTAAAACAAACTTGTTGTTCAATTTCATTTAATTTATTACTTTGATTATTTAAATTCATATTTTTTTTCCATTTAAATAAAATCCTCAATAATAATTTTTTATGATGCCTAGAATAAATTATTATAATTTTTCTAATTGTTTTTAAAACTTTTTTATCATCATAATCAATATATTTTTCAAATAATCTATTACTTATTTCTTTAAATTTTAAATTTTTTTTTGAATATGATAAATATTGTGATAAAATTTTAACCATATTGTCATCAGAAATAGGATTATCATTTTTAAATATTTTAGATTTTTCTCCTAATAAACCCTATTTAAATTAATTAAATTTTTATTACAAATTGTCTTAAATATTCTGTTAATGCATGATTTACAGAATTGAAACTCATTTATAATTATTTAATAAAAAGAATAATTAAATTAAAATTTTTAAAAAAAAATTCAACAATGAAAACAAATTAATAATTAAACATTAAATATTTAATTTTTAATTGTATTTTTTTTCTCATTATTATTTATCTTTTCTTCCCTTTTTAATTGTTTTATATAATCCTCAATTTTTTGTTGAATTTCATTATTTTTGTCATTTAACTTTTTGGTTGCTTTAGCGCGTTCTCCACCAAAAAATTTTTCCATTTTTTTTTTCTCTTTCTTAGTTTGTAATTGTTTCAAAACTTGGTCTCTTTTTTGTTCTTTTGCTTTTTCTTCATCAATCATTTTTCTTAATTCAGTATTTAATTTAATTCTATATTCATTTACTTTTTCTAATTGTTCATCATTTAATTCATCATCTTCATTACTTTTATATGTATTATCATTATTATCATTCATATTTTCTTCATTTTGATTATTTTCATTTTCATTATTTTCAATTTGATTATTTTCATTTTCATTATTTTCAATTTGATTATTTTCATTTTCATTATTTTCAATTTGATTATTCTCTTTTTGATTATTTTCAATTTGATTATTCTCTTTTTGATTATTTTCATTTTCATTACTTTCTTTTTGATTATTCTCTATTTGTTTATTTTCTTCTTTTTTTTTATTACCACCTAATCTATTTGCATTATCATTCTCATTATTTTCTTCTGGTTCCATATATTCATTTTCTTTATTATTTTCTTGTTTAACTTTTTTTATCTTTTTGTCTTGACTATTATAATTTGAACGACTTGATTTTACATTTTCTCTTGTCTGAAATGATTTACTTTTATTTGTAGATCTAAAATTATTTTGAGTTTTATTAGGATTATTCATTTTTTCTATTATTTCATTTATTTTTTCATTATGTGGGAACATTTGTTTTATTTTCTTACAAGTATTTTTATCAATAGTTTTTTTATTAAATATTTTTTCCATTTTATGAGTATATTCTTGTTTTTTTCTATCCATTTCATCTTGCATATATTTTTTCTGTTCTGCAATTTTCATTTTTTGTATTTTAAAATCTCTTAATCTTTTATCTTTTTCCATTAATTGCATTTTTAATCTTTCTCTTTCAAATTCTTGCATTTTTTCTATTGCTCTTATTTTATCTTCTTTAGAAATTCTATATTCTGTTTTTTCTTCTGCTAATTCTTCATTTTTTAAATTTTGACTTTTTTTCAATCTTTCTATTCTTTGATCTTTCTTTTTTAAATTATTTGTAATTTTTTTTCTTCTTTCTTTATCTTTTTGTTCTTTATTTAATAATGTTTTTTTTATACGTTCTTCTTTATCCATTATTTCTCTTAATTTTCTTTCATTTTCTTTTTGTTGTTTTATTTCATTTTCTTTTTGTTTCTTTTTTATTTTTTCTTGTTTTTCATTATATAAATCAATTTTTTCTTTTTGAAGAAGTTCATTTTTTTTTAAAACTTCTTGAATTTCTAATTCTTTTTGTCTTGATTTTTCTTTTTGTCTTTCAATTAATTCATTTTTTTGTTCTTCTAATATTTTCTTTTTTTTTTCATTTTCAATTTGTTTTTTTTCATAATTATCTTTAATTTCTTGTATTTTTGCTTCAACATTTTTTCTTTTTTCTTCAATTAATTTTTCTTTTTCTTGTGCTATTCTTGCATTTTCAATTTCTCTTTCTTTTTTTTTCTCTTCAAATTGTAATTGTCTTTCTTTTTCTCTTTGTTCTAATTTTTTTTGTTGTTTTAATTGATTTTGTCTATTCATTTCTAAATTTTTTTCAATTCTATCTTGAAATTCTTTTCTTCTAATTTCTTCATTTCTTTTTCTATTTTCAATTTCTTGTTTTCTTTTATTTTCTCTTTTTATTTCTTCTTCTAATTTTTCTTTTTCTCTTTTTTTTCTTTCTTTTTCTAATCTTAATTGTTCTTTATATGCTTTTTCTTCTTTTTCTTTTTGTTGTTGTTCTTTCATCATTTTTTTTAAATTTTCAGCATCTCTTTTATTTTTTAATTCTTTTTGATATTCTTGCATTTTTAAATTTTGTCTATTTAATTTTTCTTGAGCTTCTTGTTGCATTATTTGTCTTTCAATTTCATATTGAACCATATTAACAATATCCATTTCATTTTTAGCTTTTAATCTTTCAAAAGCTCTTAAATCATTTTGAATTGCAGTACTTTCAATTTCTTTCATTTCATTTTGATTTGAATTATTATAATTTTCTTTTTTAGCATTTTCTTCTTCAATTATTTCTTCATATATTTTTTTAATTGAATCAATTTTCATTCTTCTTTGATTTTCATAAAATGTATATCTTTTTTGTTGATTTTGACTTGATAAAGGCATAATTTCTGAATGAATATGTTTAAAGTCTTCAAATTCAACATAATATAAATCTTCTATTTTATAACCTGATTGATTTAATGCTAAAATACTTCTTGGAGATGTTATTCTTGTTTTTGGTGTTGGATTTCCTTCAAAGTCTAATATTGTTACTTTTTTTAATTGTTTTTTCTTTTTTGGTTTTTTAGGTTTTTTTACTTCTTGATTATCATCTTTTTTTTTTTCTTTTGTTTCTTCAACTTTTTTTTCAGAAGGAAAATCATCAATTTCATTTTGATTATCTTCTTTACTTTTTTCTTCTAATTTTTCATCATTTAATTTTTCTTTTTCATCAACTTTTATTTCTGATTTTTCTTCTTCATCTAAATATCCATTATCATCATTTTTTATTTTTTCTTTATTTTCATCAACTTCATTTTCTTTTTCAGATGGAAAATCTTTTTCTTCATGTACTTCTTCATTTTCAACTTGTTCTTCTTCTTTTTCAATATTTTGTTCTTCATTTTCATTATTTGGTTCTTCTTTATCAATATTTGATTCTTCTTTATCAATATTTGGTTCTTCATTTTCATTATTTTGTTCTTCATTTTCATTATCTTTATTTTCAACTTCTTCATTATTTTCTGATTTATTTTCATTTTCAATTTCATTTTCTTTATTTTCAACTTCTTCATTATTTTCAGATTTATTTTCATTTTCATTTTTTTCTTCTGGATAATTATCTTCATTTTCATTATCTTTAATTTCTACTTCTTCATTATTTTCTGATTTATTTTCATTTTCATTTTTTTCTTCTGGATAATTATCTTCATTTTCATTATCTTTAATTTCTACTTCTTCATTATTTTCTGATTTATTTTCATTTTCATTTTTTTCTTCTTGATTATTATCTTCATTTTCATTATCTTTAATTTCAACTTCTTCATTATTTTCTGATCTTTTTTCATTCTGTTCATCATCTTTTTCTTGATTTTCTTCATTTTCATTTTCTTGATGTGAATCATTTAAATCTATTTCTTTTTGAACTTCATTATTATCACTTATTTCTTTTTCTTCTGCTTTATTTTCATTATTCTCATTTTCTTCATTATTTTCTATATCAGCTTTTTGACTATTTTCTTCATCATTTATATCTGACATTTTTATTTTTTATTATCTGTTATATTTTCATAATATATATAAAAATTTATTCAAATAAAAAAAATTTAATGATTATATTGAATATATGGAATTTAATAAATAAAAAAAATAAAATACTCTTTTATTTCCTTTTGTATTTTTATTCAGAATAATTTTTAAGAATAAAAAATATTTTTATGGATTTAATGTATATGATTATAAAAAATTAAATATTTAATAAAAATAATGGAAGTAAATAAACATTTAAATGACCCAAATGAAAATGAAGAAAGTAAATTATTTAACGAATATTCAAAATTATCAAGAGATGAATTAAAAAATATAATTACAAAAAAAAACCAAGAATTAATATTTTTAAATGAACAAAAAGAAAAATCTATAAATAGTTTAAATTTAATGATAGAAAACTTAAATAAAATAATATCAAATAATGCAAATATTTTATATAAAATTAAACCTGATCCATTTATAATTAAACAATTAGAAAGAATTATTGATTTAAGAAAAAGAGATTTGAATAGTTCAAAAAAAATTAATAATACTTTTAAATTACAATATGAAACAATGTCAAATAGAATTGAAAACTTATTTTCTCCAAGAAAAATAAATATTTTTGAAACTCAAATTAATTATTTAAAAAAAGAAAATGACAACATAAAAAATAAAATAAGAGTTTTAAAAGAAAATAATATTCTAAACATAAAAAAAATAGAAAATTTAAAAAACAAAAGAAAATACTCTGCAAAGATAAAATCATATACAGAACAAATTAAAAGTTTAGGAAGTAAAAAATATGATTATTTTACTAAAATTAATTTAAATAAAAGAAGTTTAGAAAATATTTTAAAAGAAAAAGAAATATTATTTAAATTATATAATTCAAATATAAATGAAGAAACAGATGATGTTATTTTATCAAAAATAAAATATTGGTTAAACTTAATTAAAAGTGATTTAGAAGGAAGTGAAGAAGAAATATTTCAAAAAGTAGAATCTGATAATTCAAAAATTATCAAAGAAATGGAAAAATATTTATTAAAAAATATTAATAAAAATCCATTATTTATACCAAATAAAAAATCAAATTTTGAAAGAGCAAAAAGTTTTAATCTAAATAATAAAAATAATATCAAAATGAATAATCATTATCAAGGAATTTTTACAAAATATTCTCTTTTACAAAACAAACCAAATAATAAAAGCCAACCTAGATATATGTTAAATAAATATAATAAAGAAAATGATTTAAAAAATAATAAAATTGAAGATTTAAATTTTGAATATGAATTAACAACTAATAATGATTATAATGAATTATTAAATAAAAAAAAAGAATATGTTGAAATGATAAATAGATTAGAAAAAACAATGAAAGAAGTTAGAAAAATATCAAATAAAAAAACTGAAAATATTTACTATTCTGTAAATGATAATTCAAGAAAATTAAATAATTTAAAGCAACAAAATTTACTTATTCAAAATGAAATTAGTAATTTGGAGAAAGTATATCAATTAACACTTGAACAATTTGAAATAAATAAAGAACTAAAAAATAATTTAAATAATAAAGAAAATAAAAATGAAAATAATAATGAAAATAATAATGAAAATAATGATGAAAAGAATAAAATAAATAATGAAAATAAAGAAAATAATAATTCTAAATTTGAATTTGAAGAAAATGAAAATAATAAAAATATTGATTTGAATACTTTAAATAATAATGAAAATGAACAAAATGAAACAAAAATTAATCAAAGAAATAATGATTTAAAGGAAGTAATATTAGATGAAGATAATAATAATATAAAAAATGATTCATTTGAAATTTCTAAATTTGAAAAAATAAAAGAAGAAGATATTCCATCAAATAAAAAAAAGAAAAATTTAAGTAGAGAAAAAAGATTAGAAGAAATTAAATTAAAATATTTAGAAATGGAAAATGAGGAAAAAAGATTAAAAGATGAAGAAATAAAAAAAAATAATGAAGAAAATGAAATTAATGAAATAGAATTTGAAGGAATAGTAGAAGATCATTTAAATGAAGAAGATGAAGATAATGATGAAGATGAAAATAATGAAGAAAATGAAAATGTTAAAGAAGAAGATGATAATAATGAAGATGAAAATATTGAAGAAGAAGATGAAGATAATTAAAATATTTATTTAATTTTTTATTTTAATATATAATAATAATATTATTATATTAATCAGAATCAATACATAATTGTTTAAATTTAATTAATTATTAAATATTATTTATTATATATTTTTTCAAAAAAAATATTTTAAATTTTTTAAAATTATTGGGGATTGGGGATTGGGGATTGGGGATTGGGGATTGGGGATTGGG